>WWET01007518.1:13412-37229 GCA_011038615.1 Limnodynastes dumerilii | reverse complement strand
TGCTGCCTCCCGTTTTGGTAGTGCTTGGCTCCTGTCTCCACCCCTGTTGGAGATAGGGACACAGTCAATGATTTTGTACTGCAGTGTAGCAAGGTTGTGCCTCTCCTTGGCAAAATGTTTCGCTACTGGTTGGTCCACTTGTTTGCCACTCAGAGCCGCTCTGATGGAAGATCTATGGAGCGCCATGCACTCCTTAAACTGTCTTTGAGTCTTTCCAACGTAATATAAGCCTCAAGGGCACATAATTATGTATATTACGTAGGTACTGGTGCATGTTAAAGGATGATTGATGGTGTATTTTTTACCAGAATGAGGATGGAAAAAACTGGTGCAGACATCAAGGTAGCAGCAGGTGATGCAATTGTAACAGCTATAGCATCCTGGTTTGATGAGAGTTCTTTTGGGCATGGTGACATCAGTCTTCACAAGGATATCTCGTAAATTGCTACCTCTCCTGTAGCACGACATCAAATGTTTATCCTGTAGGAATTTGAGGTCAGTATCGGACGTGATGATTGGCCATAGTCTTTTGGCCATGCTTTTGGTAGTGTGTGTGTGGAAGGCGATTCTCACTATCGGTGGTAGTTCTTGTTGATAACGTTTGTGGTCGAGGGATTTTCATCACCTTTTCTTTAATGGATTTTAACTGTCCCAGTTCATAGCCTCTGTGTGCAAATTTTCTGATCATGGAGCCCATCTGTGCTTCACAGAGTGCCGGATCGCTCGTTATCCTAGGGATTCTCCATAACTGTGAGTAGGGGAGTCCAAATTTCAACGTAGGCGGATTAAATGAAGTAGAGTATAGTATATTATTCCTGTCTGTAGGTTTTTGATATATGGAAGTTTGAATGGTTCCAGACTCCAGTTTAACGCACACATCCAGGTAGTGTGTCTGTGCATCGTCCACAGTGTATGTGAACCGGATGGGAGTGGAATTACTGTTCCATATGAGGAAGAGATCATCAATATATTGAAAATAAATTAAGGCCCCATTCTTGAACCTGTCATCCTGGTATAAAATTTTTCTTCATATGAGTACATATATGAACTAGCAAAAGCCAGTGCCGCGTTTGAGCCCATCGCACACCCGACTAGTTGTAAGAAGTAATCACGATTAAAGAAAAAATAATTCTTCTCCAACATGAATTTTAATAGTGTCAATATCAGTTCCATATCTGGTCCGATGTACAGGGGATTATCCTTGATAAGGGTCCTAACAGCCTCTATACCTTCATAGTGCGGAATGCACGTATAGAGGTTATTCACATCCGTTGTAATTAAAAAGCAAGGTTCAGTAAGTGTCGTGGTGGTTGCAAGTTTATTTAGGAAATCAGTGGTGTCGCAAAGATATGAACGGCCGGCCTGTATGCAGGGTTGGAGGTAGTGGTCAGTGAGTTTAGACATGTTCTGAAGGAGGGAGCCTCTGGCCGAGATGATAGGATGACCAGGGGGTCGCCGGGGGGAGTGAGAGGAAATTCAACCTTCATGAAGTCCATCATATCTGTGGTGATGATATTGTCCAGCAAAGCTGTAGCTAGAATCATGTCTATTGCTTTTTAATATTCAGTGGTGGGATCACCGTGAAGTTTGCGATATGTGATGACATCATAAAGTTGCCTGTGGGTCTCCTGTAGGTAATAGGTTCTGTCCAGTATTATAATAGCTCCGCCTTTATCGGCGGGGCATATGATTATATCATCATTCCTCTTTAGATTCTTCAATGCTATTTTTTCTGCCTTGGACAAGTTAATTTTGATCTTCACAGGGTTTTTTGTGTTGGTACAATTCTCCTTTGCTTTAGTGTAGGATTTGATGGAGGAGTTGTTGGAAATCAGATCAAATTTGGATAGACACTATTGATTGCTTCATTGTCATGGAAATGTTCTTTAAGGCGTAAGGATCTGCTGAATTTATGCATGTCGATTTTCCACTGTAATTCATCATGTTTAGTTGTCGGAACAACTGATAAACCTTTTATTAAGGGGACAGATTTCAACAGGTGAAAGGCTGTATGTTGAAAGATTCATGATTAGGTCTTGTTCTTTCCCCTCTTTACTTGACCTCTTGCGGATGGGCCTTCCCCTAAATTTGACCTGCTTTTTACACCTGAGATTGGTCTTTGGTCACTTGTGTGAGTTTGTGTGGATGGACCCTCACTGTCAGTTTTACTTTGTGACTGGTTGGATCCAGATGTATCGTATGTTTTTTTAAAAGGCATTTTCCTTTGTTGATAGGTTTGCTTTCTCTGGGAGGTCTGTGTCTCTCCATTAAGCCACTTATATACTCTTTGTTCTTGTTAATCTTGATTAACAATAAACAGCTTGTCTTTTTTGTATTTAATAAGATCTTTTTTATAATTCTCCACCATCGCTGACAATTTGTCCATCCAATTGGTGGATTGATCCTGCATCAGGGCCGTCTGTTTTGTGCTTTTAAAGGTTTTAATCTTCTCCTGTGTAGAGGTGAGTTCCTGCTTGGAATATTCGTATTACCAATAACATCAAGTCGTAAAAACATTTGTTAAGGACCGAAATCCATTTCTTGCAGAACTCCGGACTTGGCTGTCCCTCAGACATCCTCTGGCAGTGTGAGACGCCGAGACTGTAAAACCGGAAGTGACAGAGCCGAAACCAGAAGTGACAAAGCCGAACTTCCGGTGGCTCAGAGCGTTGCGTTGCCATAGGAACCCGTACAGTGTAATCTGAAATTAATCAGTGCAGAAAATTTTATGAGCAATGCATGTAACAGTATAGGAACTCACATGGTGAAGTAATGGTAAAGCAATTCATGGTTATAATACAAAGCAAGGATGTCTGAGGGTTAACACAGGTGGGGTAAGTGTTTTATCATGTATGTTGTCTATATATATATATATATGCTTCTTTTTTCACTTTATGTACAGCCTGATGAAAGTTTACGATTAAACTGAAACGTTGGTATATCAGACTACTGTGAGTCTTTGACTGGAATTCTAACCTCTGAGTGCCACTATCTCTTGGACTGTGTATTGCTTTATATAAGCTTGGTGTTCACCGGAGTCAATATCATTTATCCACTTTTGGATTATTTGGAGTACCGTTTCCTATTTGGTGAGACAAAAGGGGTATACAGATGTAAATTAGGCAAAAATCCCACATGGTTTAAAGCATTCAGATCCTCCATGTATGGTTTAAAGCATTCAGATCCTCCATGTTTACAGAAAGAGAGAAAGTAATACCAGGACAGTTAGACATTTGTAATTTTTGAAGAAGCATAATGCTTAAGACTAAAGAGTTTGGTAAATTAATGTTATAGAGTATATAGAGAGAGAGAGATGTCTGTGCATCTGTTTAAATAGGGTCAAAAGAGAAGGGATGATACCTGGCAGTAAAGCCAGCTCAGATATCTAGAGTCCCACAAATAGTGACTTTTGTGTAGAGATACCCTTTCAAAAAGACACAGGAGAAAAGAAGTACCAAAAGAACCAATGAACTAAGGACTTCAAAATTCTCCTCTTCCCAGAATACCATAAGGAACTACACTCATTGACTGGTACTGTATGGACTTTGCACTATTTGTTCCCCACATATGTATTTATCTTTTCAGTTTGTTTTTGATAAGGCTTTTCTCTTTCAAAATTGTTGGGGGGGGTCCTATTGCTAGCTGCCATCCGGGAAGGTCCTATTATGACTGACATAATCTCTGAAAGGGAGCAGAGGGGGGTTGGAGACCAGCAGAAGCATGTCATCCACATACAGTGCTAATTTATTCTCCACTTTTCCCAGCTCGATTCCATTATAAAATGTCATGTTCTGCAGTCACTCAGCCAATGATTTCAGGGCTAGGGCAAAAAGTAAGGCGAGAGAAGGCAACCTTGCCGAGTACCTTTCTGAATCCAAAACGGAGCAGAAAAAAATTGTGTTACCTGCAATTTGGGTGTATGGGTCATGATATAGGGTTTGAAGAATAGAGGTAAAACCTTCCAGGAAGTCAAAACATTTTAGAGTTTCAAAAAGATGATCCCAAGTTACAACATCAAATGCTATTTCTGTATCCAATGATAACAGTAATGTCTGATCTGACCTCCAGGAGAATCCACCTCCTGGATAATAGTCAGGAACTTCCACAAATTTGTGACAGAGTGATGTCCCCAAATAAACCCAGTTTGATCTCTATTGATAATGGATGGCAGTATAGTTTTGACACTTTCTGCTAGGATTTAGGTAAGAAGTTTATAGTCAACATTCTGTAGAGATATAGGTCTATAGGAGCCCGGTTGTTCAGGGTCTCTACCTTGTTAAGGGAGGACTTTAATGATTACTAAATTAAAGTACAAGTGGAAAGTTTTGTCGGTGATGATTGAATTAAATGTGTCTTGCAATGTGCTGTTAATCTCCTCAGACAGAATTTAGCAAATCTCACCACTAAAGTCATCAGGCCCCTGGGTTTAAAAGATTTGATACTTGCAGTGATTTCTTCAGATGAGATATGGGCCGTGAGCCTGGCTTTTTGAGCTGCAGAAGGTTGTGGGAGGGTAATGGAGTTCCAAAAACGTAACTGTTCGAAAATTATTTATAATATCCTGACTGTATAAATTCTCTTTTTTTTTTAGAATAACTAAAATGCAGTTATGTAGTTACCCTTTGTCTACAACTTGCCACCCCCCCCTCCCTCATTATGGTTATAAAACTAGAAGCTCTCTCTCCCTTCAGTAAATTAGAAAGAAGCCTGCCTGCTTTATTACTGAGTTTATTAAACTGATAGTTCTTATTGTTCATGTATTTGTCTCCCATGCTGGAAACCATTATCAAACTGGGCTTTTTTTTCAAAAAAGTAGATTTGTTTTGTGGGGATGGGGATGTTTTATAGGCTTGGTACGCCTCAGTTAGCTCCTGAATCTTAATGTAAGTAAACATAACTGCTCTATCATGCTTACTCATATACCAAATATTTTCTCCCCTAAGAAATTATTTAGCAGATTGTGCTGCTGATAAGCAAGATAACTCTCTGTCTAAAGGGTAAATCTTCATATATCTGAGATGCAGTTTTTGAGTGAGATACCGATCCCTTTCTTAGAAGGGGGAGTTTTGTCCACCTTTGAATTTTGCCTGTCCAGATATAGAGAGGCTACTTGGTTAATATCACCTCCCAGAATGATAGTTGTGTCAGAATAGGAATAAAGTACTGGACTTAGACCCCCACATGCTTTGCATAAGTGCGGTGGTCTGGCAGTACGCATGAAAGAGGGGAGTGAACTCCCCTATCACTCCCCTCTCTCGTGCTTGCTTTATGGCAGATATACTGCCATAAGCCTGCCTAAGCTGAAATAAATGGATCAGCTGATCCATACAAATCTCCAAAACCCAGCCCCTACTGTACAATTACCATCTACTCCCTGTCCTTCTTTCGTAATTTGTGCGGGTGGATGGCAAGATCTGTCCCATCGGCAAGTAAACAGCAGATAAGATCAGCTTCCGGACTAAAGTTACCAGACCTTTTACCTCAGAGGAATGGCCTAGGACCTTGAATTGAGAGGAGTTCAATTTCACTAATTCGGTGTCAATTAAGTGGGTCTCTTGAAGTAAAATAACATTGGCTTTGATTTTATTTAGATAAATAAGAATTTTCATTCTCTTAATCTGGGAATTAATTGTACAGTATCTTAAATCCAGTAATTTACAGGATCCCAAGCAGCATGGACTCAATGTGGGAAGATCGTGTCAAACAAATCTTTTTGACTGAGTCAGTAAAGTATTAGATAAAATTGGAGCTGTAGACATAGCTTATCTAGATTTTAGTAAGGCTTTTGACACTGTGCCACATCGCAGACTGTTAAATAAGCTGAAAGATAGTTGCAAAGGTGCAATCTTAGCTACAGGATAGACAACAGAGGGTTGTAGTAAATGGAATCCCTTCTGGGGATAATAAGGTTATCAGTGGAGTATCCCAGGGCTCTGCTCTTGGACCAGAGATATTCAATATCTTTATAGGTGATATTGCCTGTGGTATTGAGGGGAAAATATGCCTTTTTGCAGATAACACAAAGATATGTAACAGGGTAGACACGCCAGGAGGGGTACATAAATTGAGGGATGATCTAGGTAGACTGGAGGAATGGTCAAGAGTGTGGCTACTACAGTTTAAGACCAAAAAATGCAAAATCATGCACTTGGGGCACTAAAACCCAAAGGCTCAATATATCATTAATGACATTACATTAGAAACTACTGAGGAGGAAAGGGATCTAGGAGTCATTATTTCATGTGACTTAAAGGTAGTCAACAATGTTAAAAAGCAATGAGAAAGGCAAGTCAGATGCTTGGTTGCATAGGGAGAGGAATTAGTAGCAGAAAGAGAGAAGTAGTGAGCACCATAGCAGTTTCGGTGCTTGCCAAAACTGAGGACCTACAATGGCAGAAGGTTGCTGGGGTGAAGTAAAGTCCTCTGTGTTCTTCTATTTTTTCCTCCTTGACCTGCTTATCCACTTGTCCTCTGTTATGTTTTCTGTTCTGTACCTCTGTTTCATCTTCCACTATGCTCTTCTCCTATGCTCATTTCTGTCTCTCCATCCACCACTGTGTTCTGCTTAACGAATACTGTTACCCACTGTTCACTTTCCATAAGTAATCACTTATTGTAAGCAGTTAGGGTTAGGGTTGAGATTAGGTTTAGGGTTGGGGTTAGGGTTTGTGTTTGTGCTTGGGTTGTTAACATAATGACACTGCTGGATAGATAAGTCAACATGTTAAACCTGGATTCTATTTAATGTTGGCAGGATAGCTATCAAACTTATAACTATATGACACTACATGACATTTCCAATGCAAATACATATGCCTAGAGTGGGAATGCCTATATTGTACATTTATTTAGAAGGAATGTCCACTGACAAACCCAACCTAGCTCTTTTGTTGTAAAGTGTTGGATGTGTCATTCCTTTTAATTTCAGATGAGGCTGTAATGTGTCCTGATCAGGTAGAGTGGATGCATATGAGGGTGTGTTATGCAGTTCCAAAGGTCAGGAAGACTAAATGGGTTTACCTGATCTACTCTCCTCTATATGAGTTTAATACCTGTCAAATAGAAAATTGCAATGTTAAAACCTTCTGTGTTCGGCATTGCAATTATACTACTACTACTAACCCTAACCCCAACTCTTACCCTAATTAGTTTAACAATTGTTTAACTATTTAACTTTTCTGCAGCTCTAGCAGTGGGCGGCAGGACAGAACTTTAGAGGAAAAGAGAAAAATAGAGAGAAGGAATGAGAGAGTGTGGAGGAACAGACAGGACAGAATGCAGAAGAGCAGAAGAAGGGATCAGGCAGAAGAGAATATAAAAAGTAAGAAAGAGGAGGAGGACAGGACATAGAGGAGGTATAGACATAGGAGAATAGTAAGGAGAGATACAGGAGAAGAAACAAGTACAAGGTAATGAATATGTTTTATTTAAAACTAAAATTTTGGTTGCACAAAAAGGTTCCATTCTGAAAATACAGCCATCAGCATGGAACAACTGCTAACATAAAAAATGTTTTATTTAAATACTTACAACCAACATTATGTTGTCATCTGTATATTTGTCAATTTTAAGATTTACTATAGCAATTGTGACTGACCATTAACAAACATTTACAATACAATTATATGCCGTCTCAAACTGACCACTAACTCTGTATGGTAATCTGGAAGAGACAAAGGGGCTGATTCAGAGTTGCACTTCAACCTTTTTTTTAGGTGCAAGTGCAGACCTGAGCAATACCATGTTGAATTGCAAGGGGAGGCAGATTTAAATTGTAAAACCAGAATTAAAATTAGGAGGTGAAGTTTCTTAGCTTAACTCTATTTTATAGAATAAACATACAGCTATGCAGTATTTTAGTTCTTTGTGTAAAAGTAATGTATTTTCCCTGCATTCAAAAAAATTTAAATTAATTGACACTCCTTACTTTGAAAAATGGTTTAGCCGCGCTGTACACTTGCACCTAAAAAAAGGTGGAAGTGCATCTCTGAATCAGCCCCCAAATCAGTAAGCTTCTTTAAATCTATATCTATACGTTATCCAAAACAAGAAAAAGGATTCTTATACAATAATGTTACTTACCAAATAAAAAAAATAAAAAATATTTACCAACAAGCAGCAGCAAGGAGGTATCAACTTCCATAGAAGTTTCAAAGCCATTATGCCTGAAGAACATGCTTTCTATTGGCTACTGTCAGGTTCAGTTGGAAATAAAAGGTTATGTTGAAACCAAAAATCCAAAAAATTAAATTAAGCTAAACAAAGACTATTCTTGTGTGATGTGATAAATAGCTTTGTTCTTGAGCACAAAGCTGCAATTTGCTTGCTTATGAATAAATACTAATTCAATAAAACATTCCCTGGTCTTTCTCCATTTGTTCTTTATGAACCAATAAATTAATATTAATGTTGTGTTTATATTCAGCAGCCATATAGATCGAATTAGAAAAGCCATTCGTGCCTCCAGATTTAGACTTGTTTATGCAATTCAATAAAGAAACAGTTTAAAAGCAGGATAATCAACATTTTCCAAATGACTTCTTGACTGTGTGTTCCATTATAATTAGTAGAATCACAGAGAAGCTGAGCTTGTGATGTATTTCTTCAGCTTCCAACTGTGTTTCTGCTGAAGATACATCAAGTCTAAGCTCTCTAGGGTACATTAAGAAAAGAGTACACGTTATTCAAAATATTAAATTCTATTATTGCATGTTATTGTAACATATCACTTGTAATTTGGCATGGTTTATGCCCCACAGAGTGAATAATTTGAAAGTCTGTAAGGTTTTAAAAAGATAAAGTAACAAGAAAGGGAGTATGTAACTTTTGTTAAAAGTTTCAGGGACCAGATAGAGAATGCTATAAGATGAAAAGCCCAAATACATATGAGCACATTGATTTGTTGATTTGATTCAGCTGAATTGCTGCTTATTCATCCAGTCATAATTGCTTGTTTTGTCACTTTAGCAAATTTTGTAAGACAACTCGGCTTGAACCACTAACAAATCAGCTGATTTGCAGGTTAAATCAATGAACAAATTAGTTTTCAATTAGAACAGAGATTCATTCATCTGTCTCTAATCACTCATAATGTCTATGAGGCTTAAATAAATCAGACATAAAACATTAGTTTACAGAGCAACTGCTTTCAAGTACATTGTTAGGACTGATTAGAAGCATACTTACAGATACTTGGGGGAGTTTGATTTACATAATATTATTTAGGGGAATTCTTTAACAATTAAGCAATGTAAAAAAAAAAGAGATTTTCTGTGTTTTTTTTTATTATTTTCATGTTTATTTTCTAGATCTATAATTAAGTACGCTTTGCCCTTGTAATTCATCCACAGCAGGCGCAAAGTTCTGACAGTGTTATCCTATATTGTGTATGTGCATGGGAAGTTCACTCCCCTCACAGAAAAAGAACTTAAAATGTATTGTGGAAACCGGAATAATAATATAATAATATAATATATGTAATAATATATGTCATATATATGTTATACCAATCTGTTAGGCTTCTGTTATCTGAATCTTAGACAAAAAGCAGAGTTAACTATTGATATGGTAATTAGCAGGGACTTCCTTTGATCAGGAGAAGGCTTCCTTCCCCCATTTCTGGCCCAATCAGAGATGTTAGAGATTATCCAATTATAAATCAGGAAAGTTGTAATGAAAAAGAAAGATAACTTTTTAGTCTCAGAGTGGAGAGTGCCACCAGAGATGAAGGAGCCAGGATGGCTCACCTAATTCATATGGGTTGGTGAGTATAGAAAATGTATACAGCATATCAGGGTATCCTATTTCTATTATCTTCTATAACTTCATTCTAACTTAATCTAACATAATGTGCTCTAGTGACCTAATGTTAACTCTGTATTTCAAACTCATTCTTATTTAAACACCCTTAAATTGATTATATCTCTCTGCTAGATAATGTGATAATGCCATGTGCTTGTAGCCATCTTGGGTAACATGTGTTAGTAGCCATATTGGAAAGGACCTTTGTCTGAAACGACCTAATGTAATGTCTGTTACCTGTGTATTCCTGTAAATGTATATAAATGATTGTTAATCTTTGTCAAACCTTATTAGAGAAATCAAAGCATGTCATTCAAAAAATATTAATCTAACAGTATAAAGAATCACGAACGCATGAACTGATTACCTCGTTTGCCTGCTTATAGATTCACTACAGGTTTGTTATACATTATTTACAGATATTTTTAGACATTTTTTTTAAATACAATAGAAAGAACATCTTCTTTGCTGATACACCCTTGCTTGTGCTGACAGATTGATGTGATTTAAGTAATTCCTTGGGCACAACAAACCTCAAACAAACCTCAATAAAGTAACAACAGGTACAAATCTGAACCTGGACAAACCATGCTGTAATATGAGCGGTGCAAATTAATTAAATCTTTTGCCATACAAAAAATTTCACTGATTTTGCTTGAAACACTGAACTGTTTAATCAGGCTGACCAACTAATTACAATGGATAACAAAACTTTTCAACTTGTCTCAAGAGTGAATGGAATTCAATGAAGTGCATATAACAAATATAATAGTATTTTCTGTGAATTAAAACATCCTTTTAACCCATCTTTATTATGTAAGGATTTTGAGTGACATCCAATTAAAGTTTACAATATAACATTTATTAACAATCCAAACATAGAAAACAATTAACACACTTAAAATGTACAGTGGTTGGACAATTAATTAGGCATTTTTTAGTTTAGTTTTAGTTTATATAAACGTATAGATAGATGGATCTATAAGGTATAAGTTCAAGAAATTACTTTTAAAGCCATGTTATATTCCATAGTATTGTAATATTGCCCACAATTTCTTTGTAGTTTTCTTAGGTAGATATTGTTTTTCAAGATCTACAAGTGGTATACTAACAACATTCTTCTTTCCTTGTGTTAGTGATGTTCGTTTTGACCATTGCTGAGTATAATGATTTCGCTAGTCTTTGCTGTCTAACTCACAAAGATAACAACAGAACTTTGTGAAACTAAGATGTGGTCCAAGCAAAGGATAAATTACTTTATCTTTTACTCCTTGGTAGATCTCTGTCTGCAGTCTTCAGCTTGCAGCTATCAGCCTGCTACTCAGCTTGCAGTAATCAGCCTACAAAACCAGCCAGCAGTAATCAGCTTGATTATCCCAGTCTGTAGTGAACAGTCTGCAGTTTGTTATTCTGTTCCAGTTCATGTCTCCTTTGCAGTCCAGGTCAAGTCAAGTCCTGTTCCAGTTCATGTCCATTCCTGGTCCAGTCCTGGTCTATTCCAGTCCAGTCCTGGTTCAGTCCAGGCTAAGTCAAGTTAAGTCCTGTCCTGGTCCAGTCCAGGTCAAGTCAAGTCCTGTTTCAGTTCATGTCCATTCCTGGTCCAGTCCAGGTCACGTTAATTTCAGTTTAGTCCTGGTTCAGTCCAGGTTAAGTCAAGTTAAATCCTGTCCTGGTCCAGTCCAGGTCAAGTCAAGTCCTGTTTCAGTTCATGTCCCTTCCTGGTCCAGTTCAGGTCTATTCAAGTTCAATCCAGTCCTGGTCCAGTCCAGGTCAAGTCAAGTCCTGTTCCAGTTCATGTCCATTCCTGGTCCAATCCAGTCCAGTCAAGCTTATTTTGTTCAGTCAAGCCTGCTTTGTCCACTCCAGTCAAGCTTGTTTATTTCAGTCCAGTCCAGCCAAGTCTGCCTTGTCCAATCCAGTCAAGCCTTGCCATGTATCTTAACCCTTTGCCTACTAACACATAAGCAGATCATATATCAAACCCTCTAGCTTCCAACACCACGCTGAAACCTTATCACATCTCTGGGACAAACAGGGGCAAGCACACAGCACGCAGCAAGGAAACACATGCAACCAAGGAGAGAGACGGAGACAGCAAGGTAAAGATAACAGTACAACAAAAGGGTAGACACATAAACTGTATAAATGTTTAATATTTGTTACTATGGTTTCTGGGTTTAAAATCTCATTTTAAAATATATATATAAAGGATACATTTAGTTGGGATGCAGTTAACAGTACAAATGGCCATGTTAACAAAATACAGCCAACATATTAAGTTTGCCTTTACCAATGTCTACTGCATTATTAAATCATAGTCATCACTACACAATACGCTTGTGTGCGTTTTTATGGTGGTCGTAAACATAAAAATGACTATTTACTTACTGCGTACTTACTGCGCATGCGTGGGGCAGATGTCACGCTCAGAAATACTGAGCTTATGGGCCTTGAGCATAACAGCTTCGTAACAATGCTCAAGGGGGCGTGTCTGCCTTACAAAATCCGTAATTACGCACTGAGGGCAGGGTGAGGCATTTAAATTGTACAGTATGGGCATGCTAAGCATTGCAACTACGCAATGAGCTTACGGATGCCCGCTGTTATGATCATAAAAGTTAGTATAGGGTTTGCTGGGCATAGGAAAGCAAAACTAAGTATGACCACAGGGAGTGCCTATGGGAGTGCATCGTAGGTACGCTGGTGTAAATACACTACGCACATGAGCGTTTCATGAGTGTAGGTCTGGATCAGGCCCTATATATCTTATCATTCATATCTCTCCAGTCTCACAGTATTCCCAATACATGTCTTCCTAGCTGCCAGTGTACCCCATTATGTTTCTCCAAATCACAGTAATCACAGTATATCCCATCATGTCTTTCCACCCCCCCAGTATTCTCAGCTCCCAGTATATCCCATCAAATGTCTCCAGCCCACCAGTATTCCCCATCATTTCTCTCCAGCTCTCCATATTCCCATTTCCTGTGCTGCAGGCTCTGATGTAAATGATGCTGATGTGACCTTAGGTGATGCCAGCATCATTTGTTGATACACAGAAGGATGGGAAGGTGCTGCAGTGAATGAGTGCCGCAGTTGCCTTACAATGTTTAACAGCTGTGTTCATTTCAGGGGCAGACTGGCACTGTGAACTGCGTAGTGGAGGGGGGGGGGGGTTTGTAAGTGCTATTGTAAGTGGTATTGTCCTGTCCCGCATCCCCCAGCGGACAGCATCACACCGGCCCTGGGGTTAGAGGAGGGTTAGGATTCAAAAAGGGACGGTTAAAGATTTGGGTTAGAGGAGGATTAGGGTTAAGCTGCAGAAAAGGGGATGGCTAGGGATAAGGAAACTTACTTTTGCCTTTATAAACTTCAAAACCCGTGCCGTCATCTTTTCTACATGCAGAGTGCCGAAAACTGATGGCAGTTGGCCCTGCATTGCTGCAAAGTGATATGTCTTATGCATTGTCAGTCCCTGCTTAGAAACTCTGCTTTCCGAAATTGGGACATCCAAAGGTTCCTTTTCTGATGTCCATATTTTGAATAATGCAGAGTTTCAATTTTTTTTAGAATGGGTGAGTATACTTCACCCATTCACCTTCGGAAACTGCGATATTCCTCCGCTGCTGGTATCACCGGACCAAGGGACAGGTGAGTAAACTATCTGTGTGGGGTAGGGAGGGTTAGGGTCAGGCTGTAGGGGAGGGAGGGTTAAGGTCAGGCTGCAGGGGAAAGAAGGTTAGGGTCAGGCTGCAGTGGAGGGAAAGTTAGGGTCAGGCTGTTGGAGATGGTGGGTTAGGGTCAGGCTGCAAGTAAGGGAGGGTTAGAGTCAGGCTGCCAGGAAAGGAGGGTTAGGGTAGTGAGAGGGGAGGGTTATGGTTAGAATTAGGGAAAAGAGTGGGGAACAATTTTAACTCACTTTTTGGAGCACAGAGCTTTTGGTGGCATCGAGGCATATGCAATCAAAATCCCACACCCGTGTTATGACGTCATTTAAAACAGTGAACCATCTTATTTCTTTATTAAAAGGTTTTTATATAGTGCCATCAAATTATGTATAAAATATTTCACATTTACATCAGTCCCTTCCCCATTAGAGCTACATTCTAAGTTCCCTAACACATACCTACACACACATTGACTAAGGTTAATTTAATCAGCATCAATTAACCTAACAGCATGTTTTTGGCACGTGGGAGGAAACTAGAGCACTTGGAGAAAACCCAAGTACAAATGAGGAGAACATACAAACTACATACAGAAAAGGCCTAGTCCAGGAATGGAACAATGTGTGAAAAAAGTGCTAATCACTGAGCCACCATGTTACCCAATTACAGACACTATGTAATATATTTATTTCTATATATTGTTTAATAATGATAGTTAAGAAATATTAGCTATTACTTTATGACATTTTTTATTTGATTCAATATTGTGTGATAAAAATATAAACTTATTTAGTCATTTTGGACCGGATCCATGCCCCTGATTCTGAATCCTTATTGTATTCAAATTCCTGTATGGACAAGGGGAGTTGCGCATCTGTCTATTTTTAGGCGGAAGCGTAGCGGATTTTCGCCTTGGTTTTGGGACATGGAAATTCGTAGATGTTCCCATTTGTAACTACTTATGCATCTGTTTGTAACGATAGTGAAAAATGGGTGTGTCGCTACATGCTAATGAGAAACTGGGCATTTCTTTATTGCCGCGTGCGTTTGTGCATCTGTGTTTAAAAATCGCATCCGACTTTTCATTCCACGGCCTCTGGAAATTTCAGACGAGGTACTGATATGCAACCCCACCATTGAACAATCCATTTTCTTATAAGGAGATATTTGATGTCCAATGAAAAACAAGTAAATGGATATTGCTCAGCTGTTAAACATCAGCGGTTACTTAAATAGCGGAAATGCGCAAAGTAGAAATACAAGTACAGGTAATACAAAGGACGTCAAAGGTTCTAAATGTAAGTGTTATGTTTGGCAAATATTTTTTAGTTTTTTTATTTTATTTATTATTTTTAATGTCTTTTGTAATTCCATAATTTGTATTTATGCTAACCTATTTTTATTTAGTTTTTTGTAACTTTATTCTAAAATGTATGTTATTTACACTTAAAACGCTCTTTTTGTAAACAATTTTTAACAAGTGTATTTTGTGATTATTTTTAAACAGTAGTGAGTTTGGTGTTATGTCTAAAAGATTTTTTTCTTTTTAACCAGGCATCTGGTTGATAAATACTTGCAAAATTTGTGAAATATGGATGCTGCTATTGTAAGACTTATTTTAACAATATATACATATAACCAGGTTATTTAGCAGCAGGGAAAGGGTGTACCGTGCACATGTAAGCCTCTTTGGGATGTGTGATACTGAGGTGCGAAGGCGATTTCATGTACCCCCTCATCTTATCATGGGAACTTTGCAGATTGTGCAAAGGGACCTAGAATCACATATAAACATCCATATAGCAATACCACTGCTTACAAAGTTGTTGGCTGTGATACAGTTTTGTGCATCTGGAACTTTCCAGACACATATGGGTGCTGTGTTGGGAATGTCCCAGTCCTTCTGTTGCCGAGTGCTTAATGTGGTCACAAGGGTATTCCTGACACGTATGAATCAACTTATACAAATGCCAATATATGAGGAAGCCTTTGTGCGTACAAAGCAAGCTTTTTACAACATTGCTAGCTCTCCGCATGTTATAAGAGTTGTAGATGGCACACATATCCTTCTTGTTGATCGAAACACAAACAACCATATTTACTATAATCAAAGGCAATATCAGTCGATGATCAATGCCCTGGTGATATGTGATGCCTGCCTCCTTTTCCTGTGTGTCATTGTGAAATATCCTGGCAGCACAACTGTGCTATGTGGCATGTGGAAAATAATATCAAGGAGAGAAATGTGCTTGTATTAATGGATGGCTCTTAGGTATATAAATGATGACCTCTAACTTGTGTAATAATGGAAACATGACATAGGGCTGTATTTACCTATAATAATGTTTTTGTGTGAAGGAACCTGCTTTGTTCACAGATATTACTATTAGTCACCCCTCCGCCAAGGTTCTGATGATCTTCCAGCCAGCACAGTGACTCTCAATCATTATTTTCAAGATTTTTACTTTAAACATGAAAAAAACTGGACATGCGCAATGTATTCCTGTCGTGACTTTAACATTTGCAGTCAGATGGCCTGACCAGTCATGGTTTTGAATGATTATTTTTATTTTTAAAACAATAATATTGTGACATGCCTGTGTATTCCAGCACTCTCACCATACATACCTCCATTTTGGCATCACTAATAACAGCTATTAGGGGGAGCAAAACATGGTTATATGGGGAGATTGCTGGAAAACTTACTATAACATCACCTTCTGCTGGCCTTATAATTGCGCCAGGATTGGAGTATAAAACTCACCTCTAGCATTTTAGTAAATATAGGTAAGATGTTAAAATAACAGCCTGGCGATGGGATGCCATATTTACATGTATTGCCATGGAAACTGCAGTTTTCCATGCAAAAAAATGCTTTCTTAATTTGATAAAAATTATTATCATGCAATAATGCACATTTTCACATGAAAATGCCCATTAACATATGAAAATTAAGTTACTAAATAGAGGCCATACTATATTTGTTTTCTTACTGTTTTTATTATTGTTTCATACCAACTTAAAATTTCTGTATGAATATAGGAGACCACGCATACCCTCTTCGGCCTTTACTCCTCACTCCCATTGCTCTGGAGGAGCCCTTATGTATGTGCCAGATGTCGTTTGTGAATAAATTATGTTGTGTGCAATCTTACATAATATTGCCATACGTACTGCTGTACCTTGGGGTGAGGAGGTTGTGGTCAATGTAACATCCAACCAGGCTGAAGACATAGGACCTTGGTCTGATGTTGAGGACATTGGCTTTCGTTAAAATATTGGGCCTGATCCTGACCTCAGTATGAAAGCGTATTTACATAGAAACATAGAAACATAGAAAGTGACGGCAGATAAGAGCCACATGGCCCATCTAGTCTGCCCATTTGTTTATTGAAAACTATACTGACCCTAGACCCTATTTACCCTCAATTTGGGTTTCAATTTAGGATACCCTTATATTTATCCCAAGCATGTTTAAATTGTTCTACTGTATTGGCCTCAACCACCTCAGATGGGAGAATATTCCATTTATCTATCACCCTTTCAGTGAAGTAATTTTTCCGCACATTTCCTTTGAATCTACCACCCTCCAGTTTGTATCCATGCCCTCGTGTTCTATTACACCTTTTCTTTTGAAAAATGGTACCCTCCTCAAGCTGGTCACAACCCTTGATGTATTTGAAAGCTGCTATCATGTCCCCCCTCTCCCTTCTCTGCTCCAAGCTATACATGTTTAGTTCCTCTAGCCTTTCTTGGTATGATTTGTTACAAAGGCCATGGACCATTTTAGTTGCTCTTCTTTGCACAGTCTCTAATGTATTTATGTCTTTCTGGAGATATGGCCTCCAGAACTGAACGCAGTATTCTAGGTGAGGGCGTACCAATGATTTATAAAGGGGCATCACCACTTCTCTCTTTCTGCTACTAATTCCTCTCCCTATGCAACCAAGCATCTGACTTGCCTTTTTCATTGCTTTGTTACATTGATTGGCTACCTTCAAGTTACTGGAAATAATGACTCCTAGATCCCTTTCCTCCTCGGTAGATTCTAATGTAATGCCATTAAGGAAATATTGAGCCTTTGGGTTTTTATGTCCCAAGTGCATGATTTTGCATTTTTTGGCATTAAACTGCAGTTGCCACACTCTTGACCATTCCTCCAGTCTACCTAGGTCATCCCTCATTTTCTGTAACCCACCTGGCGTGTCTACCCGGTTACATATCTTGGTGTCATCTGCAAAAAGGCATATTTTCCCCTCAATACCACAGGCAATATCACCTATAAAGATATTAAATAGCACTGGTCCAAGTACAGATCCCTGGGGTACTCCACTGGTTACCTTACCATCCCCAGAAGAGATTCCATTTACTACAACCCTTTGTTGTCTATCCTGTAACCAAGATTGTATCCATGCAACTACGCAATTTACGCTAGCCAATGTTGGAAATTCGCCTTTTTGTATGCACTGTGCATGCGTGCGCCAGATATTACGCAACATAACGCTGATCGTACATACCATCACCGTAAATACAAACAAAGGGACGGATCATCCATACGACAGTCAGAAATACGCTTTGTAGGCAGAGGGAGGCATTTAAATTGTACAGTATGGGCTGGGCTAGGCCGGTACCAACGACAATCCATTACATATAAGCGTACTTATGCTTGGAAAAGTTAAGGTAGAGTTTGGTACTCATAAATCAAATAAATTACGAATGACCCAGGGGAATGCCCAGGGGAGTGTATAGTACTTACGATCGCATAAATACGCTACATGATCGTACTTAAACTGAACTTAGGTCTGAATCTGGCTGATTGTGTCTAAATATTTCACATGTAAGTACTACTTGCAAATACACATAGTCACACATCATACTGGTCTACCATAGTATATTTTAATGTGTTAGATTTAATATATATTTTTGTCATAATTATTTCACATTAAATATTAACTCTAGACTTTAATAGTAAAGAAACATTAACATTTTTTTATTGAAAATTTTATTGTTCAAGAAATGTTTTAGTCACTAAAAAACAGTCAAGAAAAAGTGAGTAAACTTTGAGTAAACTCTAAGGGTCTGTGTTTGGTGGTGGGATTGTTGCTGGATTTGGGGTGTCAGGTTGGTACGGGGTTTGGGACTGGTTTGCTGACTGGGGGTGGATAGGTGGCTCATACTGAATTGGAAAATGTTGTTCTGGGGTTAAAAATGGCGAGGAAAAGGAGGATCGTGATAGGGGTGTTAACAGTCAGGATGGTGTTGTTGATGTGACTAGGAGCAGGAGGAGGAGCTGACAGAGGAGGTCATGCCAGAGGTGGAAACAGCGGTGGAGGAGGATGAGCCGGTGGCGGAGGAGGAGGAGAAGGAGACCGTGGTGGCGGAGGAGGAGGAGACTATAGCTGTGGAGGGGGAGGAGACCGTGGTGGATGAGAAGATGGTGGTGGAGGAGGATTAGACTTTGGTGGAGGAGGAGACTGTGGCAGAGGAGGAGGAGACCATGGCAGTAGTGGAGGAGGAAATGGTGGCAGAGGGGGAAGATGATGTATTGGTGGTGGTGGTCAAGGAGGAGGAGGATGAAATAGAAGAGGAAGCAGAAATAGCTGAATCCACCCAAGCTGAGCCTTGTAAGTTTTTTTTACTTTATGATGATTTGGAGACAAATGTGTTAATGTAATCATGAATGTATTTTTATTTTGCTTTACAGTGTTTATTATCACAGAAAATGAGCAGCAGCAGCGCTGCATCGCCTACATTGCTATAGCCAGTCACACCATCAGCAATGTACAAGATGGGCTCAATGAAATTTTAGAGCTCCTAGAGCATTGGGGTAGATCCTGAACAACGTTTGCAGTACGTTTGTTCGCGTAGAGAATTTTCGCGTACGTAAATTCGCTACGCTACCCTTAACACACCCCCTGCACGGACGTATTTTGTGAAAATACGCTACCCACACCCCCTGCACGGCCGTATTTTGTGAAGATACGCTACCCAAACCCTACCTTAACTTTTCCAAACGTAACAGCATACGTCCGCTAACGTGCGTACAGACTACGCGAACGTACGCAGCTTAGCACGCCCATACTGTACACTTTAAATACCCCCCCGCCTACTTCACGTAATTCGCACGTATTCTTCGCTAACGTAATTTTGGCACGCCCACACGTAATTACTTACGTTCGCAATACGTGAATTATCCTTACGTTAGAAAATACGCTACGCGAATGTGCGTATTTTCTGCGGTGCGCATGCGCAGTTCGCTCAAAACTGCGAATTTACGTGTATACCACACGTAAATTCGCAGAAAAACGTACAGCAGGATCTGCCCCATTATGTTTAATATTTATTTGTAATTGCTATTGTTGTTAATGTTAAAAAAAAAATGATAAAAGTTTAAAAGCGCGTTTTTGTTAAGCGGAGGCGCAAGCGGCAATCCCTTCTGAATCCGGTGGCATTTTTGCGCCATAACCAGAGTTGCACATTTCATCGAAAATTCTAAACTCTGGATACCACGCTAATCACATGCGCATTACTATTGCATACTGCTTCTGCAAAAACTCTGGATCAGGTCCAATATCTTAAAATTTGTTGTTCTCACTTATAATGAGAGTGGCTTGGAAGTCTGAATAGGACGTATCCGTACCGGTAGTGCGGCCCATGCACATGCACAAAATCTAGTCATTTTCATGTCTTGAGAGCAGAAAAAAAGCATTTTCCAAAGTGTAGATTTGGTCCTTTATAATTTCTTCATTGTATAAGATTATCTTTGGTTGCTAAATGCTCTGTGCTCATTTCAAAACACTAATCTTCCAATAACAGTAGGTCGGAGCAAAGGTTACATCAATATTCATTAATTGAAAATGCAATGCTATTCCTGGAATAAGAAAATATTTAGCAAGCATTATGGTGTGCTGATGCTTGACTATCTTGGTCCTTATTAAAACTTTGACATCTGCCCTCCCACCCCACACAATCTTCTGTTATTCCAAAGTTTAGAGCTATTTGTACATTTTATACATGAGTTGTGAAGCTGTCTAATGATTTAGTTTAGCTGAGCTGTGCAACAATGAAGGATAACTGAGTGATTTACAGCTATTTAATAAATAATAATAATAATAATAATAATAATAATAATAATAATAATACTGGGGCTGATCCAGATTTAGTTTTAAATTCTGTATGTACTTCGCAATAGAGGCTAATGTATGGAATTTCGATTTAAAAAAAACATATGTAAGAGAACAGAAAAGAACCTTAACTATTCCGCATGATCTCCATGAATGTGGAATAGAGGATCCTATGTAAGGGCAGAACCCACCCCTTACTGTATGACTACATGCTTAACTCCGCCTATAATGTATATTTCATTCGCATGGTGGGTGGCCCTATCCCTGTTTCTGAAGCATGATTATAAGTTCCGATGCTAGGTATATTGGTACTGCTCATGCGCAGTACCAATATTCAGATGACTTCTGTTCCTAGCATAAGGAATATACTAAGGTAAATGAAGATCAGACCCTTTGTAATTTTTATTATTATTATAAGTCGTAGCTAGAAATTTTTTGTGCCAGGAGCAAAAATGCTTCTCCCTGATCCTTAATTCTGAATCAATTAGACCTTAAATATTAACTCACTGGTGCCCATTAAGCTTTGCGTCCTGTGTGGCAGCCCCTATCGCACACCCTGTTATTATTATGCAATGGTTAATATTATAGCAGTTTCATAGTTCTGTCTCATTTGATATATTTACTGTCTAAAAAAAGATGTAGATGGAGGAGTTGTAATAGAAATAAATTTTTAACTGTAAATAAGATTCACTTCAAATCTCTTAGATTTATAACATTAATGGCTATGACCTGGAAGTTAGAAATAGGACATCATGATTCCATGTTGCAAAAACAAGATTTTTATCCTGATTTTTAACACTTATGAATTAATAAAAAAAAGTGTTAAAATAATAAACCTCAGCAGCAGTGTGTTTACACAAGTCTGATGGTGAGTCATTTTTTATTCCACCAATTAATAAAACTGAAGCTAAAACCAGACAATGCTGAAAAATATTTTTTCTTAAGAAATATGATGATAAAAAAAATATCATCATTAAATACATCTTTACAGACATATATGTACCAAATTTTCAAACACTGTTCCCTTTAGCTTATAGACCTAAAAATATAAGTAAAAGAAAGATTTACTGATTTATATAAATTAGCCATATAGGAATGCTAATTTTTGAACAGCAGGCATTCAGAAGATTTTAAAACATTTGAGAAAATAGCTCAAAACAAACTCCAAAAGAAAGAGGAACACATCCTTTAGACAAAACTTAAAAATGAGGCCATAAATAATTATACAGACTTTAGAAGTGTGTGCTTCGCTGTAACGATGTGCCGATTTGTAACATCGTTTTCTGGTAAACCAGGCATGACTGCAGGGATTTCTTTTCGACTTCAGTTAAGACATTGTTGCTCGAATGGCAACAGATAAGATTTTCCCCTAAGCCTTACCCTAAGCCAGGGAGGGCAGGGGGAGGCGGGGAGAGCCATTCTCCATTCTCCATTCTCTTCTTAAGAAGGAAACTACACACGGTTAGTTAAGGTAGTGCTATGGCACTCTTAAGTTAGGGGCTGGATGAGTGAGTTAGGTGCAGTTCTGTCTGCACCTAACTCACTCTCAAGTGTGAATCTGGTCCAATAATAATATTACTACTACTACTACTACTACTACTACTAATAATAATAATAATAATAATAACAATAATCCCTAATTAGAAGGAAAATTATGTGCAATCTTTTAGAATCAAGGAAGAAAATTCACTCTTCTAGCACAACTAACAAAAAAAAACACATGGATTTATGTTTACATATGTTCAGAAACAACAAAAGTCATATTTAAAATGTCTAAATACCCTTTCCCTTAAAAAAACACAAGGAAAGCACAAAATGTCCCAGAAAACATAAAAAATGTACATGAGAGCAGCTAGGAAACAAAGGTGATCAACCAAGTTCCCACACTGACAACAGAAAGGGGAACATAATAGGTTTGGCATTTAACAGCTTAAATTAAAGAATACCCTGAACCAATCAACACTTCTCAGAAAATTGTTACAAGAGAGCACCCAGACTTAAGTAAAAAAAGATGTGATATCCAACAAAAAATTTTGGTCAAAGGGTTGAAATTTGCCCCTTGTTAACCTTGTTTACAGACATATGTAAAACAGTAATTTTAGGCTTGCAGGGAGCAGAAAATGACCACAATTTCTACAACATTCCATTATGGATCTTCTGCAACGGAGTGGTTTCCGTCAGTGGGACAGGACAAATGGGAAGCATACATGAGGCACGCAATGGCTTTGGTCCTTATGGGTGATCCTAACTTCTGCACCATACCCATTTTACAATGCAAAAAAGTTAAGTTAGAGGTCAGCTGGCAGAAAATACTTACAGTTGTAAGAAAAAGATTGTGAACCCTTTGGAATTACCTGGATTTTTGCATAAATTGGTCATAAAATGTGTTCTGATCTTCATCTAAGTCACAACAATAGACAAACACAGTCTGCTTAAACTAATACCACACAAACTAATATGTTCTCATGTTTTTATTGAACACACCTTGTAAACATTCACAGTGCAGGGTGGACAAAGTATGTGAACCCTTGGATTTAATAACTGGCTGACCCTCCTTTGGCAGCAATAACCTCAACTAAACGTTTCCTATAGTTTATATCAGACCTGCACAACGGTAAGGAGGAATTTTGGACCATTCCTCTGAACTGTTTCAGTTCAGCGATATTCAGCAATATTCTTTGGATGTCTGGTGTAAATTGCTCTCTTGAGGTCATGCCACAGCATCTCAATCAGGTTGAGGTCAGGACTCTGACTGGGCCACTCCAGAAGGCATATTTTCTTCTGTTGAAGCCATTCTGTTGTTGATCTACTTCTGTGCTTTGTACATACAGCCTATGATGGCCCAGCCCGGCCTGGCCGCTCCCCGCCCCCGTCGCCTAGGCAACGTTGCAGGAAGTGGGTGTGGTCTGGTGTTCGGTCTGGAGGCTGTCTGAGCCAGTGTGCAAGGGTAAGTCTGATTGCTTTTAATTTATTTCACTATATATGTTGGTGTGTTGGTAGGTTCATTGGTATTACTGTCTGTATTTTTTTTACCCTGATGATAATTGCGCTAAGCAATTGAAACGTTGGTGATGATGACTAATTAAATCTCCTTTTCTTTGGATTCAAAATTTATACAACTCTCCTGAGTGCCTTTTTTCATGTTGGATTTATTGTGATTATACTTTTAAAGAGCACCTGGAGCAGTATCCTACTAACAGTGGAGTACCGGTGTAGTATTTATA
>WWET01007518.1:517-13020 GCA_011038615.1 Limnodynastes dumerilii | reverse complement strand
TGAGGAACTGAAGCCGAGGCCCGCATGGCCGGTATGGCTTCCTCTTGATTGTTCACTTTATGCGTCAGGGTCTGAACCATCTGTCCCAGGCTGGATACTTGGGTGATAAGGGCATTAATAGCTTCAGCCATGGAGGGTTCCATCAGAATTTGTATGGTATGGCTGATTATAATGTTACGACACTCCGGGTTTAGCTGGATAAGAACCGGAGTGGTCATGAAGAGATCAATGGATGGGTGTGGTACCTCGGGATTACCTTAGTGAGTACCGGGGTGACCACAGGAGAAAACGGTAGCGTGACTGAGTCGACTACCGGGGTACATGGTCTTTATTATCGGGGGGTTTACACCAGAGCCCCTGATGGTGGGGATGGAATTAGCTGCGGCCCAATAACCTGGTTGTACCCCGTTGAGCTAAACCAGTAGAATAGAGGAAGAAGACACCTGGGGCAAGATTTACTAAGGTCGATTTGGTTGAAATCGCTGTAGTTAGTACTTTTTTAGCAGCGATTTTGACTGTTCCATATTTACAAAAGTCGAATCACATACAAATCGCCAGAGATGTGTGTTTATTCAAATCGTCAGTGTTTAAATCTCTCTGGCGATTTGTAGCATGACTGACATACAAATCTCTGGATTTACTAAGGTCGAGATGTAGTAAATCGTCAGAGATTTGCTTCAATTCGCCAGAGTTAAATCGCATGGGGTGAGTCTCGATTTCATTGAAATTGACACTCACTTAGCTTTTATAAGCCCCCATGTGTTTTAAAAAAAAATTTATAATGTGATTTTTAAATTTTCAAAATGGCTGCCGCAGCAAGCCGTTCACCGTTGGCAAGCAGCTGCCTATAGTACTATAAGTTAAATCATGCAGATGTGATACACTGCATGATTTGCCTTACTGTACTATAAGCGTCAGCATGCCAAGGGTTAATGGCATGCTGTCGCCAGCATCTTGTGTCCGATAGACTTACACACAGAAAAAAATCTCCTCATGCACCAAATAAAATCCATATGTGCCCTCCGTCTAAGATAAGATAACTAAATGCTTACTTAGTTATCTTAAAAGAGAAGCCCCCGTCCGTCAAGTTTAAAAATTAAAAGCCACCTGTCCTTCCTACTAACCTAATCTAAATACACATGCCTGTAAAAATCCAATCCTAGTGTCACATCTGTCCCCATTGTGTGCAGTATGCGTCCCCCTTCACCTAATTCTGTAAAATGTCTGAATGTAGTGTAGTGTATGTTAAAAAATGCATAGAGATAGGCATACCACAAAAAATGACCAATAACAGTTTTTAATAACTTTGCATTCTACTCACAGTTTGCAGTCATCTATGTTGACAGGCGCAGATCAGCTGCACGGCTGGATGGCTGGACGCTGGATGACTGGATGGCTGGACGTCTGGACGGCAGGTACGCGCTCCTCTTTTGTCTGTGTGTTCCCGGCGAATGACATATGTCATGCCAGGGGCCACATTTATAACCTCTGGCACGCCATTACGTCATTCCGTGCCAGAGGTTATAAATGTGGCCCCTGGTGAGTAAGTGGTGCTATTGTTTGCTGCATATTTGCATATTTGCCATATTTGCATGTTTGCTGCATATTTATAGGAAGCGCTTTATATGTTTTGCATAATTGCTACCACGAACTGAAAGACTATTAACCCCTGATGGCACATTGAAAAATAGGGGTTTGGATACATATAAATATATATGTGATAAAATGAATATTAGTAATTCAATACAAGAGAATTTATTAGATATATTTAAAAAGGACCAATCTGTGTACACTAAAATAATGTGTGTAAATACACATTGGCCATGACAAAGTGCAGTCCTAAGGGGAAGAAAAGGGGTGGGGGAGAAGGGGGGAAAGAAGGAAAAAGGGAAAGCCTACATTTAAATCAATACACATATGTATACCAATATTAACAGTAGTCCACAAAATTAAAATTACATTACATTTTGGATAAATTTCCTGCATGTCTACCAAACAAAAAATAGACAAATCAACAAATCAGTAAACAAATATAAATATAAATGTAAAACCTGCATGTTTCTGTATATTTTAAACCCATTATAAGATATGAGCAAAAGGACTTACAAATAAATGAATGAATAAATGCGTCCATTTAACGTTGACCAAGATAATAAATTGTCTGATCATAATATCAATTGGTAATATTACCATATATATTTTGTTATTAATTATCATTAATTACTATCTGACTAAAGTACTTATATGGTCACCCACAAATGGTAGTTTGTTTGAAATCATTAAATTGGCAATGTATCCATTTGAAAACATCAAATTGATAATCTACTTGTTACTAAGTGATTATTATATTCTTCCATTAATTTTCTTCTTGTCCATATGTACAATTGTTATTATTTACTTTTAACAGACATTCACCTTATTGTTCAATAATTTTTGTGATTTATATAATCACATAGGTTGTTATGATGTTATAATAATATAACACAGTAGGTCAATTCTAGATATCATATAAATGGATTTGGGCATGTATTCAAATAAACATAGACATGCAGTATATTATACAATAATGAAATATAATAACAAAAAAATATAAAAATATTAAAATGATAATGACAATAATAATAACAAAAAAGTCATAAGCGATTCCAAAAAATCTGAATCCACAACAATCTCAATAAATTCCAATATTATACATTTGTCGGAGTCTATCGAATCTTGGAGATGGAGTGGATCAATATATAACATGTACTATAGGCTTTCAATTAGTACAAAATTCTAAAGCCTCATTCAGGCCATCGGGTACTAGACACTGAAGTTTGAAGATCCATTCCATCTCCCGAAGACATAATTTTGTAAACCTATCGCCACCTCTTGGAGTAGGAGCAACATGTTCCACTCCAATAATTTTGATGGCACTAATATCTTTGTTGTGATATTCCAACATATGTCTAGAGACACTGTGTTTTGGAGAGCCATTTATGATGAATCGCCTATATTCTCTAAACCTGTCCTTCAGTGCACGTGTAGTCCTGCCCACATATTGTGGGCCACACGAGCACTGGAGGACATATACGACATATGTAGTCTCACAGTTAATGAACTGTTTAATGTCAAAATACTTGCCTGTCGACCATGAATTTACCATTTTTGTCCTATGACCAATATGAGAACATGTTTAGGAAGAAGTCAGCTGATGGGTTGTGGTGAAATTTCAGAGTTAAAGGAAGGAACTCGGGGATAAAAAGTTTTTTAGATTTTTATTTTTTCTGAAAATGACTCTAGGTTTTTCAGGTAAACATTGGTTGAGAACTTTGTCATATTTAAGGATTGTGTAATTATCACAAATGATATGTTTCACAGCATTTGATTTTATATTGTACCTACTGATGAATGTGCAGTCCGAATTATCATTCTGCCCCTTCCCAGTAGCACAATAATTCTTTTTTGAGTTTGATAGAGTTGATTCTTTTAGAGAGGAGGTTTTTTTTTTTCATGTTGTCCAATTTTCTTAGAACTTGAAGCGAGAAGAGAGGTTCTGTCTAATTTCAGAGCATAGTCTTTTGCCTCTTCAATAAGTGTCAATGAATAACCTTTTTCGCTGAAATCCTTAGCCATTAGATCAGCTTGTTGTTGGAAATCACCGAGACACGAGCAGTTACGACGCAAACGGCTCATTTGGCCCTGGGGGATGTTTTTAAGAAGTGCAATTGAGGCGCTTTTAAGTGGGACACCAGCAGTGTCTATTCTCAGGCTCCCAATGCTATCACTAAATATCCATATCAAAAAAATGTCTGACTTTCTTTTGGATCAGCAAGAATTAGGCAATTAATTAATTATTGTAAAACAATTATTTTATTTTTGGATAAAAGTGCAACAGACAGGTTTGCAGAACTGTGATTTGCATCCAACTTTACAAACTTGATTTTGGACCTGATTCAGAGTATCACATCTGTGTGAAATTCACAGGAACAGCGCATGTGCTAAAAAGGGAAGGAAGTCGGATTGCTGGTGGAGTTTATGGTGTCCGCCAGCATCCGATTCCGACTGCAAAGGAGGGTGTGCCAGGATATTTAAATGAGAAAAGCTCTGCTTTTCTCATTTAAATACTCCATGCACACCAGTCCGCTGGATGCGGAAAAAGACCTACGATTCTCAGGGCTGGTGGAATCGTAGGGGCAGCGCACCGGAGCAGAAAAAAAATGGTAAAAAAAAAGCCCTGTTTAGTTCAAAATTAACCCCTTCCCCCGGCTGCCCCGCCACCGCAACCTATGTGTAAAAAATAAATAAATAAAGTCCTGGCCAACAGGGCATACTGTCGCTAGTAGAACTACAGGCACAAGCATGCCCATGAATGACAAGGCATGCTAGCACTTGTAGAACTACTATCAGCAGCATGCCCTCTCCCAAATCCCTATACATGCCCATTTAGTTTAAAAAAAACATACACTGCCTGCCCCCTAAAAAAAATGCAAAGCTCCACGTTCCCCCACCAAAAAAAATAAATAAAATAAAATACATTCCACAAGTGCCCCTTAACTAAGAAAAACCAATGCCACATATGCCCCAACATAAATAAAAAGCAATGCCACATATGCCCCAAAATAAATAAAAATCAATGCCACATATGCCCCAACATAAATAAAAAACCATGCCACATATGCCCCAAAATAAATAAAAATCAATGCCACATATGCCCCAACATAAATAAAAAGCAATGCCACATATGCCCCAAAATAAATAAAAATCAATGCCACATATGCCCCAACATAAATAAAAAACCAATGTCACATATGCCCCAACATAAATAAAAGCCAATGCCACATATGCCCCAACATAACTAAAAAACAATGTCACATATGCCCCAACATAAATAAAAAACAATGTCACATATGCCCGAAGATAAAGAAAAAACAATGGCACATATGCCCCAAAATAAAAGAAAAACAAATGCCACATATGCCCCAACATAAATAAAAACCAATGCCACATATGCCCCAACATAAATAAAAAACAATGTCACATATGCCCCAACATAAATAAAAAACAATGTCACATATGCCCCAACATAAATAAAAAACAGTAGTGTTGGTGAGTGTGGAGGGGGGGGGGGGGTAACTCTTGGACATCCCGACACTAATGACGGGTTTACTGTCAATGGGGTATATTTATACCCTTTGGGCACTGCCACAAGTATCGAGAGAATGAGAATTCCCGGTGGGGTAGGCGGGGGGAACGGGGTTTTTTTAACTTTGAAAAAAGAAAAAAAAAAGTCGGAGCCATTAAGTTTTTAACAAGTCGGATGTGCCTTGCACATCCGCATACTACTCTGAACAGCACCCTACGTGCTATTCAGAGTGGGCTATAGCATGCACGGAAGTGCATCCTTGAATAGCCCGTAGTCAAATGAGCATGTGCGATTCCGCATCGCACATGCTCGTAACTCTGCATCCGGTCCTTTAGCATATTATGCTTTTAGTCAGATGACAATGTACACATTGGTTACAATAAACAAAGGAGATGAAAGTAAAGATTCTTTTTAAGATACTGTAAAAGGCACTATAACCAAAAACTGGTCAAAAAAGAATTGCAGGCTTTAGGACATATCAACAGGAAATGCCTTCTTATACAGAAGAAAGGGGAGACTACAACAATTACCATTAACATTTTGAAAAATTCCATAGAATTTGAAGGTAGAAATTGAAACATAGAAATTGAAGGCAGATAAGAGCCACCTGGACCATTCAGTCTGCCCTGTTTTTTATTTAAAACTATATTGACCCTATTTTACCCACAATTTAGTTTAAGATTTAGGACATATTTATCCCACTGTGCTAGCCTTAGCTATCTCAGATGAAAGCATTTTCCACTTATCAACCACCATTTCAGTGAAGTAATTTTTCCAAACTTATCCTCTGAACCTACCACCCTCCAGTGTATACACATGCCTTTGTGTTTCTGTTACACCTCTTTCTTTGATAAATGCCTTCTTCCTCTAGTGTGTCACACCCCATGATATATTTGAAAGTTTCTATCATATGCCCTTTCCCTTCTCTGCTCCAAACTATGCATGGCATATATTCTTACAGGACCCCAGTCTCAAAGAAGTACTCCAAGCAAGACCAGGTATTGATTGTAGAAGAGCAAATAAATCTAGGAAACTACTTAACAACACAACAAAAACTGGCTTCAGGAATCCTATCAAGGATCTTACCATCACATGAGATGTACAGCCTACAAAGCAACAGGAAAAAAAATACATGGCTAATTCAGCATTTGATTCAAATGGTACTTCATATAAAATAAAAGACAAAATAATTTGTGAAACAATGGAGATAGTTTATCTGTTTGAGTACACGTGCAGTTTATAGAATGTTTGGCACAGCTGCCTAAAATAGGACTGCAGAAAATATAATAGTTAAAAAAAAGATGACCACTTATAGTATTTTCAATTTTTCATTTCTCTAGAGGAAAAAAAAAGATGGGAAATGATTTACCAAATAACCTAAGTGGGTTTTAACCTACTAACTCTGCTTCTTCCTCAGTATCTAACCCTATATAGCATTCTGGCATTTCCTCTCCCCCTTTTTCTCTCTATTGTTATTTATGACACAGATAACCTTCCATCCATCATAACAACAATGATTGAATATACAAATATTACAATCCACTTTCAATAAAGGACATCATTCATCTACTCCCAGACATAATGATGTATTTAATGAACTGCTACATCAAACACCTAATGAAATGATAGACTGTCTCCAAATCATATCCTCACAGACCAAATTTGCTGAAGTAATAAGGGAAAAAGCCTCCCATGTTTTAGAGGCAGACTTGGGTCGCACAGTATGCGTTCGTGTAATAGTGTTATACCCCCATCAAGATACACATATCACAATGTGCAAAATAATGATTGCACAGAGAAATGTTGTTGCTGCCACAGAAATTCACTCTATATTAAAGAGAAAATAATGGGGGATGCTGTCGTACTAACCTGTAAGCAATTGTCAAAACTGTAACAGAGAGCAAAGGAAAGTAAGTTTGTGGGGTGCATAAAGCACTGATTTGATTCATATGGAATATGCACAATTGTTCTGATAGTGGATCAGATAGAAATTGGTGTGGAAAACATAGTCCAATATCAAATCAGTCAAACCAATTAAGTGTTTAACATAACTTTCAATTATTAATAGATAAAAGGTAAAAAACCAAAAGCAAAATATAACAAAAAGCAAAAATAAAGATATGAATCATGGTACTACCTGTTACATGCCATCATGCTCCTCATGATAGCATGTAAATCAGCCTGCCTATGCTGTTAATCATGCCGTTATTATCTGGTGACAGTCCAGTCCAGGTTATGTCAAGCTTGTCCAGTCCAGTTCCAGTCCTGGTCCAGTCCAAGTTTAGTCAAGCTTGTCTAGTTCCAGTCCTGGTCCATTCCAGCTTAAGTCAAGCTTGTCCAGTCCAGTTCCAGTCCTAGTCCAGTCCTGGTCCAGTCCATGTCAATTCCAGCCAAGTCTGTTCAGTCTAGTCCTGGTTCAGTCCTGGTCAACTCAAGCCAAGTCTATACAGTCCAGCCCTGGTTCAGTCCAGATCAAGTTAAGTCTACTTAAGTCCTACCTTTCCATCAACTACATTGCATAGCTCATGAGCAGGACTTACATAAGGCCCTCCAGCTTCTGCTATACTGCTGAGACACTATCACGCCCTCGGAAATCAAAACCGGATACCCCAACCAATCATCCATGATACCCAGTCGTTTTTTTGTCCCCCACATACAATCTGATTCTAAATCCTGTTACATACATCTAAAAAACTATTTTGGGATTATGCAAATATTTCACACAAAACAATACAAAAACTCCCATTTATGCTTTAGACATCTCCCACATTAATTACTGCAGTACTATCCTTATTGAACTCCCACATTATAAAATTCACCCCCCCCCCCTACAGTCTATACTCCATGCCGCAGCTAGACTTATTTTCCTTGCAAAATGTCTTCTAGAGCTGCTGCACTTTGTCAATGTCTACATTGGCTGCCTGTATTTTATAGAATCAAGCACAAAATCCACTGACTGAACTCACAAGCATATCCTCACTCATCTCAAGTTATATCCTAGCTCACTCTCAGATCTTCACAGGACATAAAGCTCTCCTCTACACCAAACACATTCTCTGATCCCAGATTACAGGACTGCACCATTAAGTCTATCCTCTACTCTGCAAACTTTCAAGTGTTCCCTTAAAACTCATTTATTTAGACAAGCTTACCAAATTCCTCAACCTAATTCTTAACAGTCTACCCTAGTTACATTTACTTTGCTATCCAGTTTTTCTTTCTGTTACATGATTAACACAAACTTGAGAACTTTACTTTTTATACTAAAATTACCCACAGTCCTGCTACTAACAATGTTATGTGACTGGCTCATACAGAGCATTGAGCATTTTCACCATACAAGCTGATTAGTCCATTGTGTGATATATATGCCCTTTTGTATTAATCCCTAATATCCCTCTTACCTATCCAGTCTGTGTGTTACCACTGAGTTTTGTCATAATGATTTTTAGCATTGTAAAGCACTACATAATCTGATGGGACAAGCTAACAATCTGTAAGTAAATAAAATAAATAAATAAATAAATAAATAAATATGCCAATGGCCACCGCAAAACTGGAATCCATTTAAAAATGCTTTCTTCTGATACTGTTGGCTGCATGGCAGATGGTGGGAAATGTCTGACCTGGTTTTTCTTTGTAGGGTCACTGTCTTTGTTTTTGCAATCTCTGTCTCTCTGTCTTTCGAGATGCAAGATTGGTAAGATTTATTTGTCTTTTTTTCTGTTTGTTAGGTGAGTCCTGAAGTCAGAGGCCTATGGAAACTTTTTTGTCATCAGACATGTGTTTTTGAATACATATGTATTTGCCCTTAGGAATACCATCTATGGTGGATTTTGCGTGCGAGCTTGAGTGGTGCAAGATGCTGTTGGTGGTCATCTCTTTTCAGAAAATGTCAGTAGATCCATTCTAGTTGATGATAATGTTCAAATTGTGGAAATCTATCTTTTCTTGACTTCTGTTGAGTGTGAATCTCAAACTGATTTGATTGACATTGAGTTCTGACAAAAGTCAAGCAGCTCATATTGGACCTGATTCAGTCTTAAGGAGGAGCTTAAAATTAAGAGAGGAAAGTTACACCTGGGCAAAACCATGTTGATTTCAGGGGGATTCAAGTTAATTGTATTCTTTGCATGAAGGGATATATCTTTGAATTGCATACTGTACACAGATACTGACTAGCTTTACTTTTACACTGTTATTTAGACTTTGCCACCTCTCCCCTCTAATACTGTTTGCAATGGATGAAATATGACTCCCTGCAAACAACATGGTTTAGCCCAGGAGTAACTTTCCTCTCTTTGGACCTGATTCACACTTAAGAAGCTTCTTAAAATAAGAACTTAAAGTTACTCCTGGGCTAAAGCATGTTGATTGCAGGGGTGCCAAATTTAATTTGTTGCAAACAGTACTAGTGTTGAGAGGTGATATTTCCCAGCCCAAGATGTATTCCTGCATGCAAAGAATACAATTAACTTGACTCCCCCTGCAATCAACATGGTTTAGCCCAGGAGTGACTTTAAGTTCTTATTTTAGGAAGCTTCTTAAGTCTGAATCAGGCCCATTCTGTTTTGATAACATTTATAAAAGAGTTAGCATGGAAGCCCTAGAACTAAACTAAAATAATGTAGATACCTGAGCTATAAAAAATGGCGGTCCCTTCACAAGTTTCTGAATAAACAAGGTGCACACTAAAATAAAGGCATTAATGATTAAATACAAAGTTAAAATGTTTCTCCAATCAATAAAAACAGATCTTGGAGATAGTAAACAGAAAAGCCACGGAAAAAATTAAGATAACAAACGTAAATGTACAGCGGTTAATCAGAACAGGGTAATATATCTAAGTGAAATAGCAGTGATTCAAGGTGCAAAAAAATGAATTCTGCATATATTCATACGTAGATTAGCTTTTAGGTAATACTAAGAAAAAAGGATTACACCTGTTGTATTGGCGCTTAAGATTTATGGCAAATAATCAGAAATAAATATGTACATATATAGAGATAAATGATAAATGTGTAAAAAATATTATATAAAACAACTACTGGGTATATTCAAAAGATAATAATACACTGTTTATTATAACACATAACCAGTTTTTATTTATGTGTTATAATAAACAGTGTATTATTATCTTTTGAATATACCCAGTAGTTGTTTTATATAATATTTTTTATACATATATATTTAAATTACAAGAATATATTATCTATTATATATACTTTTACTTTGAATTCTCCTGGTAATACAGCGCCTGTGTCTTTTTCTGTTTTATTAGTTTTTAGGTAAATAGTGATTAGGATGTAGGAACAGTAAATTAAACCCTAATTTGTATAAATACAGTGCAGAGAAATACAAACAGGATTATTCCTGATTTATTTATTTCCTGACAGACAGATTGTGGCCATCAATACATCACACCATGGGCCGGATTTACTAAGGTGCGATTTGTAAATAGTGGCCTTTGTTTGGTGAATTTTAAATTGCTGGATTTACTGAAGGGCCTAACCATAACCAGGAACAGGTACATTGCTGAAATAAGAACATTCAACGTTGTACCGTTACCCTTTCCAGTTTAGAAATATTCTTTATTTAAAAATCTTTATTTAAAAATTGAGCTGTATGCTGTATCAGTGTCAAAAATGGGATTGCCCAGTGGCAACTACCCAGGTTGTCTGCAAAATGTATATGCATATGCAATAATGAGAATTGTATAAGCATGGTTAAATGCTATTGTAAGGGTCTCAAATATTTGTGATGTATCAGACATCAATAGCCTTGCAGCTGGTGCTAATGTTTAACTGTAAATTGCACATGCTTATGATAATATTTGGTCAATATGAATAATTTGATATTTATCACTTCTTGATATTATTCAATTTTTGGTAAAATGCAGGACATGATTCTCTCCATTCTGTTACTATTACTATTACTACTATCTATTCTTTCCGTCCTTCATAGTATTTGAATAACCAGAGCAATACAAAACTAATTTTCAAATATACACTGTTTCAAATATTGACAAATCTTCTGTGATGCCTTCACACATTTCATTTTCTGGTTCTTTGCTGTATGACATTTTTTTGTATGTGTATTTGGAAAAAGAAACCTTATCGTCCTGGTCACAAATCTCAAGAACCCTTTTATCTATACTGAATTTCCTTGTAGTTATTATCCATCGCCAGAAAACATTTTCTGGAGAAGATGAAAATATCTTAAGATATACACCTGAGGCTTGACTTCACAAGGATCTAATTTAGCTGAAAATATGAGAAACTTAGAAGCTACCTATACATTATTTACACTAAAGAAATATTTGCATTCACAAATCCTTGTCTCTGTGCTGCATTACACATAATATGAGTGGCTGTACATGTATAAATAAGTAATGTTGCTCAGGTTTTATTGGGTGACTTTGCCTTAATTAAAGAAAAAAATAGAATACATTAAATTGTGTTATACTAAAATTTTGAATTGTTGTAATAAAGCAAATAACTATACAATACTTACTTCAACAAAACAATTATATAATAATATTGTTTAAATGTTATTATAAAAATACACACACACACACACACACACACACACACACACTCAGATGTTTATCTAAATTTTTACAAATAAGCAAGAATGATAATTTTATTTTTTTACTTTGTTAAATTTGTCATAATTCATTATTCATTCATAGTACTAGTCTAGACACTGCATAAAGGAAAATTGGAAAGTAGAACTTGACATGCAAATTGAATGTTTACATGCCAGATCTGGATTGCTAAATATTTGTGATTGTTGTGTGGTTTTATTCCAATAAAAAATACACATGGGTATCTAACATAGACATCTTATTTAAATGAATTATCCCAACAGCATAACATCTCCATTTAAGGTTTCAGCAGTACAAGACAAACATTTAGGAAAGTTGAATATAAAGATGGCTCCTTGGACATCTCTCTGGAGACGTGTCCTATTTGGACTAGATATGCCTCATGCATGGTGTACTTTTTGCAATTTTATAAGCCTGGATATATTCAGCTGATGACAGTCTATGGATGATTGACACTGTGATAATAGGACAGTGAGCTGGTGTCCCTTGCTAGCAGTTGTCCTTTCACCAGGCTTTTAAAGTTTCACTGGTTATGTTATAATGGGGAAACTAGGGAGCCCCTTAAAAAAACATAAAAACAAAAAAGGCAAATTATCATGAGTTTTTATTAAATGTGATCTAAATAAAACTAAAGATAGACTAAGATAAAAATGATCATTCACTGATCCATTCAGGTTATTCATTTTAAATCTATTTCACACTTTCTTAAATCGGCATCATTTAACCATAGTTCAATTAATCTGGAGAGAGAGAGAGAGAGAGAGAGAGAGA
>WWET01007517.1:10040-25081 GCA_011038615.1 Limnodynastes dumerilii | reverse complement strand
CCAAATTGCGTATCTGCAAACGTCATGCCCCACTTATGGAACGCTAAATGTTCAGAACGCAAGATCCGTACATTCAGCGTTCCAATGCGTAAGCGCTGTGCAGCATGATTTTTTTTGCTGATTTTGCACGCTGCATTCAGAAAACCACAGACGGTACAATTCTGGAATCCATATTGATTGTGGAGCTGGTTTGCAAATCCTGACTGGTGGGGAACATTTTCTAACCCCGTCTGGCCGTTTGATTGGACCATACATTGACCCGTTACCACCCCCTAACTGATCGGCGGCTTGTTAGAGTCTGTGAGGCTATTATTATCGGCCTGCTAGAGTTCTGAGCTCTCGCTCTTCAGACGGAGACGATAAAGAAAGGACGGTGGGTTTTTGCGCAGTTACGAATGCTCTGTATTTTGTTAAACGCTTTATGCCTCCCCTGTTGGCTCTTAGATAGAATCTCACTTTTACGGCGTAAGGTCAGTGTGCGTTGAATAAAATTAATAGCGGCACGCTCTCCTTCCACATCATTTCAAATATTTAAAAACACTCAGAACACTTTCCTCATCTGTAGCACACACAAATTAACACAGCTTGGATCAGATCTAATGAACCACACCGGTGTTTAGTGCGCAGCCGATTGCCGAAGGCGATATAATAAGACTATTGCTGCAGAAAAATGGTCACTTAGAAGGAAAACATTGTTACTGATCAGATGAAAATAATATTTATAGCCCATTTATGCAGCTCAAAAAGGTGCATTTAGTTCAGGCCGTTGTGAATCCAGACTTTACTCTTGTAACCAATCAGCAATGACTAAACACGTAGCACTTCCCGGTCACAGGGTCATTGGTGATATGGCTCCTCCCCCTGGGCCAGAGTGACTCGCCATGGAGGCTAGCGCACGGAATTTCTGATTCACAATAAAGCACGTAAAAGAACAGGGCGCTCCTCCAGCTTTCCTATGTGCGGATAGAGGATACCTGCCCTGGGGGAAACCTTAAATATTCCGCACGCAGCTTTATGCTTGCGCTATAGGGGAACGTGCGTTAGCGCTAAACCCAGCTATACTGTACAATTTAAGTAGAAGCCAGTTTCCACGCAGGATGCAGAATCAGGCAGCTGCCGTCTGTTGTGAATTCATAAGTCAGATGGTATTTTTAGCTTTGTCTACAGCCCAGGTGGAATAGGGTTAGGAATTAGGGTTGGGATTAAGGTTAACCTTAGGTTTGTGAATTTGGGTGAGGAATTAGGGTTAGGATTAGGGTTAGGATTACAGTTAGGTTTAGGGGTTAGTGTTATGAATTAGGGTTAGGATTACAGTTAGGTTTAGGGGTTAGTGTTATGAATTAGGGTTAAGATTACAGTTAGGTCTAGGGGTTAGTGTTATGAATTAGGGTTAGGATTAGAGTTAGGTTTAGGGTTTAGTGTTATGAATTAGGGTTAGCATTACAGTTAGAATTACAGTTAGGTTTAGGGTTTAGTATTATGAATTAGGGTTAGGATTAGGGTTAGGATTACAGTTAGGTTTAGGGGTTAGTGCTATGAATTAGGGTTAGGATTACAGTTAGGTTTAGGGGTTAGTGTTATGAATTAGCGTTAGGATTACAGTTAGAATTAGAGTTAGGATTACAATTAGGTTTAGGGGTTAGTGTTATGAATTAGGGTTAGGATTACAGTTAGGATTAGAGTTAGGATTACAGTTAGGTTTAGGGGTTAGTGTTATGAATTAGGGTTAGGATTAGAGTTAGGTTTAGGGGTTAGTGTTATGAATTAGGGTTAGGATTACAGTTAGGATTAGTGGACCTGATTCACAACTAAGAAAGAACAGAATCTCAGTGCGTATATTTAAGAACAGTTATACTGAGCATGCCCAGAACCCAAAACTATGCACCGAAACTATGGCCAAATGATTCACAGATAAGGTCGCTTAAGAATGATTCAGGCTTCAGAACGGAATGACATTATAATGACATTATATTAAATTTTTTGGGGGGGAAAAAATAAATATAAAAAATAAATAGATTTCATAAGTAAATTACTTTTAAATGTAAAAAAAACCCAAAAATGTTAAACAAACAATGAGACAAGTTCAAACGTGAACAAAAACAATTGCAACATTCATGCAAATAGATATTGTGTTTTTAAACAACAGTTGTGTTTAGGGACAGATTAACTTTACGAACCTAACGACCTACGTGTGATTCACAGTAAAAAAAATGAAATCTACGCACATAGAAAACCTCAAGTACTTAGAAATCCTAAACCTGGGGGTGTGGTTATCTTGATTCTTTACTATCTGTGAATCGCTCTTATGGATCTGGTCTGTGCGTATGTTTAGGAACATTCCGAAATATAGGCCGTATTCAGAGATCCGTGTCCCGATCAGTCCACAAATATGCGCACAGACGGAGCATGGAACACCCACCAAAACCGCAGCCACTCCCCTTGCTAATCCGTGCTCTCGGAGACTTCCACCTCCATAGACCAGCTGTAACTTTCCGTGTGGAGTTCCGTGCGTATATATGTCCTCCGTCCGTGCGTATCTTGATAATCATGCCCACTTTCCTTAATATTAATGCCTCCCCGTCCATTTTTATTTAAATTCTCCTGTGCGTATTTTTCCGTCGCATATCCGGACGTATGTATCCACGTGCGATTCACAGGTCCGTCCGCAAGGCACTTCCGCACGTGTATTCCAAGTCAATAAGGTTACTACACATGTGCAGTTGAAAAGTACTAAAAATCCTAAAAATACGCACAAAACTGTCCGAGAAAACGGATCTCTGAATACGGCCCTAAATTCTTAAGTGTGAATCAGGGCCAGTGTTATGAATTAGGATTTGGATTAGAGTTAGGGTTAGGAATTGGGGATGGGATTAGGGTTTAGGTTAGGTTTATGAATTAGGGTGAGGAATTAGGGTTAGGATTACAGTTAGAGTTAGGGGTTAGTGTTATGAAATAGGATTAGAGTTAGGGTTAGGATTAGGGTTAGGAATTGGGGATGGGATTAGGGTTAAAATTAGGTTTATGAATTAGAGTGAGGAATTAGGGTTAGGATTAGAAATTAGGGTTAGGATTACAATTAGGGTTAGGAGTTAGTGTTATGAATTAGGATTAGGGTTAGACATTAGGGCTAGGATTATGGTTAAGGTTAGGTTTATAAATTAGGGTGAGGAATAAGGATTAGGAATTAGGGTTAGGATTACAGTTAGGGTTAGGGGTTAGTGTTATGAATTAGGATGAGGAATTAAAGTAAGGGTTAGGAATTGGGGTTAGGGTTCAGGTTAGGTTTATGATGTAGGGTGAGGAATTAGGGTTAGGTTTAAATTTAGGGTTAGTGTTATGAAGTAGGGTTAGGATTAGAGTTAGGGTTAGGAATTAGGGATGGGATTAGGGTTAAGGTTAGTTTTATGATTAAGGTGTGGAATAATAGTTAGGATTAGAAATTAAGGTTAGGATTACAATTAGGGTTAGGGGTTAGTGTTATAAATTAGGATTAGGGTTAGAAATTAGGGTTAGGTTTAAATTTAGGGTTAGTGTTATGAATTAGGGTGAGGATTACAGTTAGGGTTAGGAATTGGGGTTGGGATTAGGATTCAGGTAAAGTTTATGACGTAGAGTGAGGAATTAGGGTTAGGGTTAGGGTTAGGATTAGAGTTAGGGTTAGGAATTAGAGTTGGGGTTAGGGTTAGTTTTAGGAATTAGGGTGAGGAATTATCGTTAGGATTAGGAATTAGGGTTAGGATTACAGTTAAGGTTAGAAATTAGGGTTAGGATTACAGTTAAGGTTAGAAATTAGGGTTAGGGATTAGGGTTGCTATTAGTGTTAATGTTAGGTTTATGATCTAGGGTGAGGAATTTGGGTTAGGATTACAGTTAAAGTTAGGAATTAGGGTCAGGATTACAGTTAAGGTTAGGAATTAGGGTCAGGATTACAGCTAAGGTTAGGAATTAGGGTCAGGATTACAGTTAAGGTTAGGAATTAGGGTTGCTATTAGTGTTAATGTTAGGTTTATGATCTAGGGTGAGGAATTAGGGTTAGGATTACTGTTCGAGTTAGGGGTTAGTGTTATAAATTAGCGTTAGGAATGGATTAGAGTTAGGATTAGGAATTGGGTTTGGGATTAGGGTTAAGGCTTAGTAAATATCATGATGACAGTAACATATATGCAAATTATTATATCTTTAAATTAGGTTTTACCTCATTGTGAAGACCCCTTTTTGCAACTTTTGCAAGACCTGAATAGTAGACGGTGAATGGAATATTTAAGTAAAGTCGTCAGTTCAGATAAATACAAAAATCACATTATTTTTACAGCAGCCTCCATGCCTGAAGCTCAGGACCTTGTAGACTTCACTACAGCCGCTTTAGACAATACCAGAGAGTAAAAACATGATTAAATTACTGGATGGCGCTTACATCGCTGCCACCAAGCCAATGTTTCATGAAAGCCACAACACAAACTCTCCGCAACTTTGGGCACTCACGATAGTTATTTATTTCAATGTAAAACACAATGGAACAATAGAAGGAGATTTGTAGTGAAAGCATCTCCTGCGGATGTCTCCGAGCACCGATTGCGCCAATTCCATGTTACACATTTCCATCTGGATATGGATTTTTGCAATGGAGACACATAGGCGTAAAAGAGATTACGGGAATGCAACAAGTGAACAATAACTACGTTAACTGTGAACCCGGATCCTTATTTTTGCATAGAAGTCACACACTGCATAGCTTTATGTTTATTCTGTATATTAGAGTTCAGCTAAGGACCTTCACCTCCCAATTTTAATTCTACTTTCACAATTTAAAATCGCCTCCCCTCCTTGCAGTCCAGCATGGTATTGCTCAGGTCTACACCTGTGCCACAAAAAAAGGTGTAAGTGCAACTCAGCTGCTATATCTCATTGGTTAAGCTGTTCTCAAGAATGTGAATTAAAAGATAGATTTACTAAATTTCACATTAATTATAATTCATTTAATTTACCCCTTCATCTCCCGCAGTCTAACCTTAACTGGGTGAGGGTCTTTACTGGGAATGGCCCTATTTCGAAAGGGCCGTCCTCTCCCTGGGAAATCAATTGCTTCTGCCTCGAAGACGCAAAGCAATCAATCCCAGAAGCACCGAAGACGGAGCTCCGAATGGCAAGAATAAATTTACATAAACCCTTACCCTAACCCAGGGATGGCCAAGCTCGGGCCTCGTGAGCTACCAACGGTTCATTATACAAGGAGACCAAAGTACCCGCGCCTTCTCCTTTAGACACAGAATACCACCACTGGGGGAAGACACCCAAATTAACCCCCACTTGTTTTTAAACTCCTTATATAAAGTAGAATAAAATACAGATCATATTAACCACCAATTGTTTTGAAACTTCCTATAAAGAGGAGAATAAAATACAGATGATATGAACAATCAATAGTGTGGTACGTTCCACGCTGGAGGCAATATGAAAAAGTACCTTAAATTCTTCAAATAAAGTTCAAAAAATGTTCTTATATTATGAGTCCTTGCTTGATATTTAGTATCTCCAATATTTCTTCACATTTTTTGAACTTTATTTGAAGAATTTAAGGTACTTTTTCATATTGCCTCCAGCGCGGAACGTACCACACTATTGATTGTTCATATCATCTGCATTTTATTCTAATTTATATAAGGAGTTTAAAAACAAGTTGTTACATCCTGGACTGCTGCATCTTGTTCTGCCCATGGGGGCAGTCCTGGAGTTCTTGTTTTGTTGTGGACATTTCTTTCACCTGCCACTAGTGGCTGCTGTTGTGCACTCTGTCTGGAACTCCTCATTATGTGTTCATTATCCTACACCTGTGGACTAGGGATATCTGCCCCTTGTTTCCAGAGCACAGGTGTGGGTCATTGCTTCTGTTTCCTGCTTCCTGCATGTGTTAGTTTTCTGGTCTCTGCCGTGTTCCTGATTCTGCCTGCTCATTCAGGTTCCTTATTTATGTTGTTTATCTCTGTTATTCGTACCAGTGTCTGTACCTGTTACCTTACCAATATCTTGTCTGCATATATCTGTTACCTTACCAGTATCTTGTCTGCATATATCAGTTACCTTACCAGTATCTCACCTACATTTTTTTTTCCTAAGCATTGGTTTTCAAAGCATATTGGAGTTGTAACTGGAGTTCATCACAATATCATCACTATTTGCTTTTTTTTTCCACAGGTAAACACAACTGAGTGGGCCTAGTTTAACAAAGCCTCTGTGCAATTGTAACCTCAACTGAGTGGGCCTAGTTTAACAAAGCCTCTGTGCAATTGTAACCTCAACTGAGTGGGCCTAGTTTAACAAAGCCTCTGTGCAATTGTAACCTCAACTGAGTGGGCCTAGTTTAACAAAGCCTCTGTGCAATTGTAACCTCAACTGAGTGGGCCTAGTTTAACAAAGCCTCTGTGCAATTGTAACCTCAACTGAGTGGGCCTAGTTTAACAAAGCCTCTGTGCAATTGTAACCTCAACTGAGTGGGCCTAGTTTAACAAAGCATCTGTGCAATTGTAACCTCAACTGAGTGGGCCTAGTTTAACAAAGCATCTGTGCAATTGTAACCTCAACTGAGTGGGCCTAGTTTAACAAAGCATCTGTGCAATTGTAACCTCAACTGAGTGGGCCTAGTTTAACAAAGCATCTGTGCAATTGTAACCTCAACTGAGTGGGCCTAGTTTAACAAAGCATCTGTGCAATTGTAACCTCAACTGAGTGGGCCTAGTTTAACAAAGCATCTGTGCAATTGTAACCTCAACTGAGTGGGCCTAGTTTAACAAAGCATCTGTGCAATTGTAACCTCAACTGAGTGGGCCTAGTTTAACAAAGCATCTGTGCAATTGTAACCTCAACTGAGTGGGCCTAGTTTAACAAAGCATCTGTGCAATTGTAACCTCAACTGAGTGGGCCTAGTTTAACAAAGCATCTGTGCAATTGTAACCTCAACTGAGTGGGCCTAGTTTAACAAAGCATCTGTGCAATTGTAACCTCAACTGAGTGGGCCTAGTTTAACAAAGCATCTGTGCAATTGTAACCTCAACTGAGTGGGCCTAGTTTAACAAAGCATCTGTGCAATTGTAACCTCAACTGAGTGGGCCTAGTTTAACAAAGCATCTGTGCAATTGTAACCTCAACTGAGTGGGCCTAGTTTAACAAAGCATCTGTGCAATTGTAACCTCAACTGAGTGGGCCTAGTTTAACAAAGCATCTGTGCAATTGTAACCTCAACTGAGTGGGCCTAGTTTAACAAAGCATCTGTGCAATTGTAACCTCAACTGAGTGGGCCTAGTTTAACAAAGCATCTGTGCAATTGTAACCTCAACTGAGTGGGCCTAGTTTAACAAAGCATCTGTGCAATTGTAACCTCAACTGAGTGGGCCTAGTTTAACAAAGCATCTGTGCAATTGTAACCTCAACTGAGTGGGCCTAGTTTAACAAAGCATCTGTGCAATTGTAACCTCAACTGAGTGGGCCTAGTTTAACAAAGCATCTGTGCAATTGTAACCTCAACTGAGTGGGCCTAGTTTAACAAAGCATCTGTGCAATTGTAACCTCAACTGAGTGGGCCTAGTTTAACAAAGCATCTGTGCAATTGTAACCTCAACTGAGTGGGCCTAGTTTAACAAAGCATCTGTGCAATTGTAACCTCAACTGAGTGGGCCTAGTTTAACAAAGCATCTGTGCAATTGTAACCTCAACTGAGTGGGCCTAGTTTAACAAAGCATCTGTGCAATTGTAACCTCAACTGAGTGGGCCTAGTTTAACAAAGCATCTGTGCAATTGTAACCTCAACTGAGTGGGCCTAGTTTAACAAAGCATCTGTGCAATTGTAACCTCAACTGAGTGGGCCTAGTTTAACAAAGCATCTGTGCAATTGTAACCTCAACTGAGTGGGCCTAGTTTAACAAAGCATCTGTGCAATTGTAACCTCAACTGAGTGGGCCTAGTTTAACAAAGCATCTGTGCAATTGTAACCTCAACTGAGTGGGCCTAGTTTAACAAAGCATCTGTGCAATTGTAACCTCAACTGAGTGGGCCTAGTTTAACAAAGCATCTGTGCAATTGTAACCTCAACTGAGTGGGCCTAGTTTAACAAAGCATCTGTGCAATTGTAACCTCAACTGAGTGGGCCTAGTTTAACAAAGCATCTGTGCAATTGTAACCTCAACTGAGTGGGCCTAGTTTAACAAAGCATCTGTGCAATTGTAACCTCAACTGAGTGGGCCTAGTTTAACAAAGCATCTGTGCAATTGTAACCTCAACTGAGTGGGCCTAGTTTAACAAAGCATCTGTGCAATTGTAACCTCAACTGAGTGGGCCTAGTTTAACAAAGCATCTGTGCAATTGTAACCTCAACTGAGTGGGCCTAGTTTAACAAAGCATCTGTGCAATTGTAACCTCAACTGAGTGGGCCTAGTTTAACAAAGCATCTGTGCAATTGTAACCTCAACTGAGTGGGCCTAGTTTAACAAAGCATCTGTGCAATTGTAACCTCAACTGAGTGGGCCTAGTTTAACAAAGCATCTGTGCAATTGTAACCTCAACTGAGTGGGCCTAGTTTAACAAAGCATCTGTGCAATTGTAACCTCAACTGAGTGGGCCTAGTTTAACAAAGCATCTGTGCAATTGTAACCTCAACTGAGTGGGCCTAGTTTAACAAAGCATCTGTGCAATTGTAACCTCAACTGAGTGGGCCTAGTTTAACAAAGCATCTGTGCAATTGTAACCTCAACTGAGTGGGCCTAGTTTAACAAAGCATCTGTGCAATTGTAACCTCAACTGAGTGGGCCTAGTTTAACAAAGCATCTGTGCAATTGTAACCTCAACTGAGTGGGCCTAGTTTAACAAAGCATCTGTGCAATTGTAACCTCAACTGAGTGGGCCTAGTTTAACAAAGCATCTGTGCAATTGTAACCTCAACTGAGTGGGCCTAGTTTAACAAAGCATCTGTGCAATTGTAACCTCAACTGAGTGGGCCTAGTTTAACAAAGCATCTGTGCAATTGTAACCTCAACTGAGTGGGCCTAGTTTAACAAAGCATCTGTGCAATTGTAACCTCAACTGAGTGGGCCTAGTTTAACAAAGCATCTGTGCAATTGTAACCTCAACTGAGTGGGCCTAGTTTAACAAAGCATCTGTGCAATTGTAACCTCAACTGAGTGGGCCTAGTTTAACAAAGCATCTGTGCAATTGTAACCTCAACTGAGTGGGCCTAGTTTAACAAAGCATCTGTGCAATTGTAACCTCAACTGAGTGGGCCTAGTTTAACAAAGCATCTGTGCAATTGTAACCTCAACTGAGTGGGCCTAGTTTAACAAAGCATCTGTGCAATTGTAACCTCAACTGAGTGGGCCTAGTTTAACAAAGCATCTGTGCAATTGTAACCTCAACTGAGTGGGCCTAGTTTAACAAAGCATCTGTGCAATTGTAACCTCAACTGAGTGGGCCTAGTTTAACAAAGCATCTGTGCAATTGTAACCTCAACTGAGTGGGCCTAGTTTAACAAAGCATCTGTGCAATTGTAACCTCAACTGAGTGGGCCTAGTTTAACAAAGCATCTGTGCAATTGTAACCTCAACTGAGTGGGCCTAGTTTAACAAAGCATCTGTGCAATTGTAACCTCAACTGAGTGGGCCTAGTTTAACAAAGCATCTGTGCAATTGTAACCTCAACTGAGTGGGCCTAGTTTAACAAAGCATCTGTGCAATTCTTTGTAACAAATCATACCAAGAAAGGCTAGAGGAACTAAACATGTATAGCTTGGAGCAGAGAAGGGAGAGGGGGGGCATGATAGCAGCTTTGAAATACATCAAGGGTTGTGACCAGCTAGAGGAGGGGGCATTTTTCAAAAGAAAAGGTGTAATAGAACACGAGGGTATGAATATAAACTGGAGGGGGGTAGATTCAAAGGAAATGTGCGTAAATATTACTTCACTGAAAGGGTGATAGATAAGTGGAATATTCTCCCATCTGAGGTGGTTGAGGCCAATACAGTAGATAAATAAAAGGGGATAAATATAAGGATATCCTAAATCTCAAGCTAAATTGATGGTAAATAGGTTCTAACACAGAGTAGTTATGCATTCAGAACGCATAGATCGGCTGTTTTGCATAATTCTGGATGCCGTCCAATGACAGCTTTTGATAGAGAGGTCGAGCTGCACTATAACGTGATAGTCATTACAATATACAGTATAGACGCGCTGTGTACCAATCAACACTTCCAAACCACATTCATTATGCTTTAACACAAGTAAAGTTAGACGAGAATCACCGGGCACTACCTAGATAATTGGGTGCCACTTCCCGAGACAACAAGGGAGGTGCAAAAGAGGAAAAAGAGCACATAAGCAAGCAAAGAGAACAGTGTTCTCAGAAAGGTTCTCTTATTTAGCACTCTGGGTCTCCCAAAATAGTCATAATTAGAGTAGAAATATTTGAAACATAAAATATAATAATCTTTATTAGAATAATTGATAAAAAAAATTGATGGATATGGCAAAATGAAATGAAAACCTAAATACTACTAACAGTGGCATAGCCACCGATGGAAATGATAAAAAACACTAAAGAGCCACAGTAAATTTTGCCGTATGCAATAAATCCACTATGTGTGTGCACCATACAGTCCCAAACGTTTAATAATGGAGTATAGCAGGGCAAATAATAAAATTAATCAGAGGGATATAATTAACTGAAGATATTGCCACTCAGGCTAATCATCTTAATGAAATGTTGATCAAATGTCAATGCCTCTTATTTGGATATGTATGAATCTCAATGCCCCATATAACTCAGGGACTTCCCTATCAGTTTAGAATCAAATTGCAGCAATGTTGCTAAGATATTAACAACGTATTAGATAATAGCACCAGTGCTCTCTGATATAATAGTACTCACACATAAGCTTGTGCCTGCAACTATCAATGTTTAAATGCCATGAGTAAAAGAGCGTTTTATTGCAGCAGTGTTGCTGAATCAATTAACGCACGATGGCAGGTTGCGTCTGTACTAAATAACAAGCATACATTGAAGTGCAGGCTGTACTGTGGTTAGATGGTCAAGTAGCCATTATTTAAAACTGTCAGGAGCTCTGATGTTAATTATCCCTCTTATTAATTTTATTATTTGCCCTGCTATACTCCATTATTAAACGTTTGGGACTCTGTGGTGCACATACATAGTGGATTTATTGCATACAGCAAAATTTACTGTGGCTCTTTAGTGTTTTTTAACATTTCCATCGGTGGCTATGCCACTGTTAGTAGTATTTAGGTTTTAATTTCATTTCGCCATATCCATCAAATTTTTTTTATCAATTATTCTAATAAAGATTATTATATTTTATGTTTCAAATATTTCTACTTCTAATTATGACTATTTTGGAGACCCAGAGTGCTAAATAAGAGGACCTTTCTGATAACATTGTTCTCTTTGCTTGCTTAACACAAGTTAAATAAGTTAAGGCAGATTATGGCATTCAGAAGTCCTTTTGTTGCAAGGGTTTGGTTAGAGGAGCGACCACACGGATATCTAGATATCACAATGTGCAATTACACATCCGAAACTCGCAAGTCCGCATGTCTACTAATCAGAGTTCTGGATCTGGTCATTGGTGAGTGCACAGGATTGATGTAAGGTAACAAATCAGTCATACTCTCACCTGTCACTCTGAGGAATGTCCCATTGCCTTGTCCACATATCTCTGTGGTGAACATGAAAATGACATTACAGTAATACATCCCGGTGTCTGTGGCTTCCACCATGTGCAGGGTGATACTGGCCGATCTGTCAGCAATAAATCCATCTCTGTCTGTTCTTGAGATTCTTCTCACATTGCCATCAGAGACCTCACTTCCAATCTCCACTGTATCTTTATACCACTTATAGAATCCAGCATGTACATTCTCTGCTCCACTGATGGTATAGGTACAAGGCAGAGTGACCGAGCTGCCCACTGGGGCCCGTATTACAGGGTCCTGGGCCACATGGATGATCTGAGACTGGAATCCTGAGAAACAGAATGCGGGAATTACACACAGGTTATGTCACACTCCTCACACATTACTCAGCCTCAGTTCTGAATTACACACATGTTATGTCACTCACCTCACACATTACTCAGCCTCAGTCCTGAATTACACACATGTTATGTCACACTCCTCACACATTACTGAGCCTCAGTCCTCACCTTGCATCGTCCCAAGTACCAGCAGCATTGTCACACCTCGCATCTTGTCACTGTGATCTGTGCTGTCTGCTCAGGAAGTGATGCTGGGGACGGTCAGTAAATACTCTCGTTTATAATGACAAAATTCAGCATAATAAGAAAGACAAACAATGGGGAGGATTCCTAGCTGTGAGTCATTAGTCCTATGGGGTGTATACAATCCAGAGCCGTTTTTTTTGTATTTACACTTGTCTTCCATAGATTCTGTGGATGCATCATCATCATCATCAGTAATATTGTTGGGCCTTGTTCCGGCTTCTTAGGTGCGTATGTTGCTGAATGTAAATTCTACATTCGCAGTAGTACATTTACTCATTCTACGTGCCAGTTAGGCACTAAGTAGGCAGTTTTGTACGAATCAGGCGTGCTAATACCACCACGGGCAGTGCTTAGGTCGGTAATGGCTAACCTGTGACACTCCAGGTGTTGTGAAACTACAATTCCCATCATGCTTTGTCAGGTATCCGCTATGCTTTTGCAGTTAAGACGTGCTGGGACTCGTAGTTTCAGAACATCTGGAGTGTCACAGGAGTACCGCATAGTTTCCTTCTTAAGAAGGAAACTACGCACGGTGAGATAAGGCAGCTCTGTGACACTCTTATGTACCATAAGGTAACTTAAAATGGGGGGCTGGTTAGGGGCTGCACCAGAGTTAGGGCCCACACATTACGCGCACAAAATACGCATGGTGGGTGGGAACGGCAATGCTAGTCATACAGCAAGGACTTAGTTGGGCCCTTATGTACAATCCAGTATTCCGTATTTACAGACATACAAGCGGAATACGTAAGGTAGGGTCAGGGCCACCGCCAGATATTTTGGGGCCGGGAAACATTCGCGGTACTCCGTCCTCTACCTGACGTTACATTGGGGATGAGGTGCCACGGTCCTACAATAACCATGGACCTGCTAGTTTACAGCTCTAAGCAGTAAGTATACAGCCCACACCTGCTGCTGCAGAACTATGGTAAGTATTGGCGGGCCTAATCTGTCTCCGGGCCTGGGACAATAGTCTTCCTGACTTTCACCCATTCACATTCTCTCTTCACCCTCACCTGGTCCTGCATCCCCCCTGCCCATCACCCCTTCCATCTCTTCATCCCACTCACCATCACCTGGCACCTGTCCATCTCCTTTTGTCCCTCCTCCCATGGAGGATCTGGACTCTTCCACTGCACGCCTGTCTCCCTGGTCTTTCCCCATCCCCCAACCTTGGTGATAGCAGATGAAGTCCCAGAAGATGCCAAACATGCAGCAGGTGTTAGGGCATAAGATCAAACACACATTACATTTAGACATTGAATGCAACACGCACGTACAATAATTAAATAGTTACATTTGTAAGACTATGTGCATCTTTGTGTATCCATGGGTAATAAACAAAGAAACACACAAGGGAAGTTAGAATGTTGTAACATTTCTAACTTTGTTTTTTTTTAAAATAATAATAAACAGATTTTGACAACCTTGTTTATCACCCGCTGTGTGGAATATTCCAGGACCTTGTAAACAGCATCGACTTCCTTTCCCGGTTGACGAAGACAATCCCGGATGCTCTGCTGGAAACCCCCTTCCCGTCATTCCCCTCCAATTAAGGTTATTTAAAATACACCTTGTTATGTTTTTATTTTTTTTTAAGTTTAAATTTGTGTGGAAAGTTTTACTATTGCACATTACTTGACATGTAAACTGTCTATAGAAATGTGATTGTGACATATAATACGTACCGTAGCACATATTAATAAACACATACCTTTAGATTTTTACAATCTTTAATAAAAAAATACTATATATTATCATAGGCACCTTAATTAGCTTTAAAATGTGCATTGTAAGTATACAAAACCTTATTAAATCAAAACAGAAACACACAATAATATTTGAAAATATTGGATGCAGAGAGGTGAGGACAACTAATGAGATCTCAAGAAGAACTAAAACACCAGATTGTAGCTTAATAAATTAATTTGTTTTATTAATTTCTTCTCATTTAGGGTTCCTCTGATTAGCGAGCAACTTTGCTTATTATTTAATTTGCCGGAAACTTAGATATTACATCAGTCAATTAAAATAAATTTCAATTTTCAGACAATAACAATTTTAACAATTTTCTTACTCTTATTCTATAAACTAACATAGAGGGAAAACCACAACTGTTGCTTATGTATAACTCAACCCCACTTCAACAACTGTAATTTTCCACCCTCTTAATATGAGCTATCTTAAATAGACAATTCTATATATATTTACATACCACCTTCTTCTTCAATAAAGATCCGCTCTCCCCAGCCTAGGACACCTTTGGGAGCCAACTCAGCCTTTTCCACCTCAATTCTGCGTCACCTCTCCACCCACTGAATGTATCTATACTGTAACGGAGGAGATCTTGAGTTTTGCACTACAGCCTATGCCATGTCTCCCCGACCGTCTCTGGCTCTGCTTACCTGACTGTCTCTGGCACCATTTTTTCCAACTGTCTCTGGCTCCGCTTTCACTAATTCGCACATCAGCCTCTCAGCACATCCTTCATCGACCACTCATCACAGTTGAACCCCCGCTCTAAGGCACCACATTCCCATTTTATACTGCTTTCCAACTGCCTGTCCCCTCGCACTCAGTAACAGCCCGCATGCCACAAAACACTAGCCTGCATCGGCCAGGCACGGGACCAGCGCCAGCTGCATCTGCCCTCTTTGCCTCCTTCTCTCATCACCAACATGTCACCATATCACCAGGGTAGAGACCACCAACACAGTGACCCTCAGGGCCACCACACAAATACATTTAGTTAATAATGTATAAA
>WWET01007516.1:2865-22177 GCA_011038615.1 Limnodynastes dumerilii | reverse complement strand
TTGATCGGGCGTTGCCGTAGCTACGCCGGGCAACATCTGCCCGGCGCATGCGCAGATCGGCTTTTCAGCCGATCTTACGCTTACGCCCACCGTCCTAGCGACGGCGGGCATAGGTCTGGATCAGGCCGTATGTCCTTAAATTCCTCTGAGTTGGTATACGGAGTGAGTTTACCTTGTAGTTCCTCTATTTCTGTTTTGACCTGGGTTAAAATTTCCCCAGTCTCCTGAATAATTAACTCCATAAGGGTGAATGATTTTCTCCCATTTATCATGGAATTCTCTATTTTTTACTTCTATAGATGCTATCTTATCAATCTTTAAACCGTTTGGTACAATCTTTTCATTCAAATACTTCTCCAGGCCCGCAACCTCTCACCAAATATTGCTCTCTTTGATCAATAAATGTTCCAATCTGGATGTCATCCTAAAATCATCCTCCTCGTCCCTTATCCACCGTTGGTTTACGTAACACCTCTTGTAACCTGTTATGTCTATGATCCCTCCATGTAAACATATTGGGATACAATGAAATGTATATGAGTTATTGAGAATCAAAAAGAATGTTTATACATTTAATCTAAAGTGATAAAGTGTCAGTCGTGATCTATCTGATATCTGATCCAAAAAAAAAAGGGTAAACAATCTAACAGCAGCCACAAACTCCACCAACCAGTAGACTCGTGTAAACAGAATGCAATAGTGATATTGTTGAGGAAGATATGGTGCTAAAGTGCTGCCGCAATTCACTCTCATCACAAGAGGGTCCACAAACCTTTACTATAGAACACTACAAATACCAAGGGAATGAGATAAAAAGTGCTGCCTAATGAATAAATAGTATATATATTATACAATAAATCAATCATCTGTTTAATGTTTATTAATGGTTTATTTATGATTTATGATCATAGGGATACCACTATTATTTATCATTCTTTACAAACCCCAAAGCTTGATAAAGAGATCCGGTGATCCTGAAACGCGTTGCTTGCCGCTCCACACATGGAGTTCCTGTCCGTCCTCTAGACCGTCTTGTACACACCGCTGCATTCCATCCTCGGCGCCTACTGACAGCTCTCCCACATGGACGACTTTACCAAGCTGCACCGTCCTGTGGACGCCGCTTCTTCCCTGTACTTTTAATGGACCAGCTGCCCGGGACTGCTCCATAAACTCCAGGGAAGTACGGTACTCTTCTTAGGGACCAGGGGTCCACGTGACCCATTTCTTCTTTTAATTGTTTATTTATATCATTTTTTCGTTTTATTGTCTTCTTTACTATATTATGAATAAATTGTTGTTTTATTTTTCAAACCCATTTATACCCATTTCTTTGAGATCCTAGGCTTTACCCTATACGGCATACATAAAGAAAACAGAGGTTGGAAGGTGCTCTTATATTAAAGACTTATTGCATTGAACTTCTGGATTTACATATTAGAAAACAATTAGACTATCAATATTTCAACCTTCAAGAGAAGAGATTTATTGTTATCCTTATATCCATTCCCTCCCTATTTTTACCTTTTATTTTTATGTACATTACGGTTATTATTTATTTCTTTGTTTTTAGCATATAATAATTGGCCTCTTTATTATTTTGTTTTATGCGTGTATTCTCATAATTGATTCTATTTATTTATTGATTCTATTTATTGATTCTATTTATTTATTTATTTATTCAGGCTTCCCTTATTTATCAGGTCTCCTATACCTGTCCTGAAATATATTGCTCAGACCTATGAATTGTATGCATGTAAGATTTTTGCTATAATTGATTAGCAACAGTGATAAAGCTGTTTCTTATCCCCATATTTTGTACATCCCTACAGTTTTTTTTATATATACTATTTATTAATTAGGCAACGCTTTTTATCTCATTCCCTTGGTATTTGTAATGTAGTAACTATGTATGAATGGGTGTGCCAACAATACACTAGCCGTAACTACGCTCTAATTATGCACTGGAGATGGAAGGAGGCATTTCAATTGTACAGTAAGGGCTTGGTTTGGCAGTTACGTCCATCAGGATGCTACGTGCATATGCGGTTATGCTTTGAAAAGTTATGGTAGGGTTTGGTAGTCGTAAATCAGCAAAATAACGTTCGACCGATGGGAGTGCCAGGGGGAAGTGCCTGGAACAACGTATAAAGATCAATTTAGTAAGAAGGTTTTTTTTTTATTAGTTTTTTAGTGTAATTAGTATTATTTATTTATTAAATATAATGTGCATGCCCTTATTTTATGCTATTGTAGGGACACTACAGGCTGAAGGGGGCCCTGGTGTCAGGCCAGGGTCTGGTGCTTGTGGTTCCACACATGCCACCATGCCCTGGCAGACATGGGTACTACAAGCCCAAGCTCTTACTGGCAGCCTGGGCTTGCTATGCTTTGTAGTGCAGGGAGTAATTTAAGTTTCATTATGTTTCTGGGGAGAAGGTTTTTTATTAGGTTTTTTTTTATTATTATTTTTACTAAAATACATCACCCACATTACGCAATTGTATCTGGTGATGTTACCCTCTCTCACTGAGGAGAGAGAAGGGAGAGGCAGAAAAGGAGGAGGTTACAGTAGTCAAGACGGGAAGAGATGTTACACACTGCAGTATGGAAGCAGCTTGTAATTTTATCATTGTACTGTAGCAGGGTACTCCGGTCCGTGTTTCCCCTGCAGCATTCCTTCTTTCTAGGGATCCTAGCTGATTACTTTGCAGCTGAGATACCTTAACTGAGAATTAGACTGTGTGTATTCAGCAGCCAATGGGTATATGACTCTCCCCTTAAATAGGTGCCAGCTGATAGCTTCTCTGTTGGTCATAGCTTCTAGTTCTCTGGTGTTATTGAGTTGTGTTTGTGTCTGATCCAGTGGTTTTTGAATGCTACCTCTCTGTGTGGTTTATGGGTTACCTTATTCCTGTACCTCTGTCTTCTGCATGTGTGTGCGCTGAGTGACTGCCTCTGTCTGTTTATTATCCGTGCTCTGCTGTGTTTTGTGCTTCCATCTGCACTACTCTGATTACCATCATCTGTCATGTTATCCTTCCTGTCTGTTTGTCTCTCTGTGTATTGTGCTTTTGGTGCTTTTCTCCTGCAACATTCTGTTTGACAGTGCCTGTGCTCATTATGTTGTGCTCACTCTGCATACTCTCTGCCTTGTACTTAGTCTGGCTCTGTGTGTAATCTGTGCATGCTGTGGTCATTATTGTGTGGAGTATCTACAGCTGTACTCACTCTGTAATTCTTACCTTTACTCCAATCTGTCTGGTCACTGCTGTGCAGCTTCTATCCATCTGTACTCACCTGCTATACTTATCTGCATGCCAGCCTATCTGCTCAATATAGTGCAGGAAGACACACTCCAACTGTACTTACCCTTGTATCTTAGTCTGTCTGTGAGGATGTCTGTCATTATCTCCTACACAATATCTGTCTCACCAACTCGCAATAGGGGTAACTTCATCATCCTTATTTTTCTTTTTTCTTTGAATTATCTAATTTCAAAGAGCAATTGGGACACTAAAACAGGACAGAGCAGCTCACTGTTTTACATCCCTGAAAGTTAATGATTTTGAGTGTTTATATTTGTAGTTGTATTATTATTATTTTTTTTTTTTGTCAAAGTTTGGTAAATTAACACCGTTCCAACAATTCATAAGCAAGGGTATCTTCAGATACTTGGATATTTTTCTCTATCTAAATGTGTTTCCATTTTATATTTGATTTCTATATCTGTAATTGCTTCATCTACCACAATATTAAACAACCAACAGCTGACTGTTAAAGGTGTCCTGCATTAATTAGTAAATAAACAGACAGACAAAAGTATGGCTTTTAAAAGGGGGCATGGTTTAATTGATTGGATGGACTATGATTTTATGAAAGTTCACCAAGGGTGGTGCAGAAGGCTGGTGGGGAGTCAGCTCAGAGGACAGGAACCCCCTGACCTTGGCGAATTCGGAGGTAATAGTCAACTTAAGACACAACCCCTATCATACTGCATTCCCCGGGGGGCACCGGGGAGGCAAAACACCCCCTAATGCCTGGAGTGTTCACCTAGCAACTGGGCGTTTATATTCATTCAGGCCTAATGCAGCCATTCTTTTTATGTAAAGTCAACATATGCAGTTTGCAAAACAAAAGGTCATTAAAAATGTGAAAGTAATAGTGTTGATTCATTCTATGTATAGGTTCCTTAGATATTAATTAGTGCAGCACGTGTATTGCTCAGACTATAAACTCTGAAGACAAACTTGGAATTATAAGAACCCTTTAGGAATAATCCCTCAAGTGTACTGTGTTACAGTATAAAATGATGTGAACAAACCAAACATTCTGTTGAATTGCTCATGTACACGGGGGGAAGATTCCCAGTTGCATGGGCAGATATTACACTGCTTTAACTTACATCAATATCTGAAAATTGCTAAAATAACTGGAAAGACTTTGAAGGAGTCTTTCAACCCTTCTGTTTGGTCAATATATGGTTAAAGATTGTGTGTAAGTAATTCATACAGTTGTGTTGCAATTATTTATTTTAGTTGGATAATTAATTTATATTTCATTCCTTGTTCCTAGTGCGTGGAATAAATTTTGAACTCATTGGGTCAGATTTACTAAGCTGTGGGGGAAAGATAAAGCGGAGATGTTGCCCATAGCAACCAATTGCATTCTAGCTGACATTTTCTAGTAAAAAAAACAAGAGTGAGAGCTAAAATTTGATTGGTTGCTATGTACAACATGTCCACTTTTCCTTTCCCACAGTTTATAGGTGGTCTTATGGTCTGCTGACCCACATGGAAGCCTGTAACATCTGTATTATTTAAATGTCCTCCCCACCCACCTTGTGTAGTTTATTCAAGCGGAGGAGATAGCCCAGTTTATCATTACAATCTCCCACCGTATGAAATTTTATTCTGTACAAAGGATCCCAATGATAACATTTGATACACACATGAACAGATGATGTGAAGTGGCCTAACATAAGTAAGTCTAGATCTGGTACAAGGTTATCCACACAAAGAACTGTGTCAATTAAATAAAAATAATGCAAGTATATGGTTTGTGCAGCACAGTTATACAGTAACTTATCTATACCCAAATACATAGATGAGGAGCACATCATTACATTCCATTCTACCACTGTAACTGTGATTATTTAAGCAAAACTAGAATGCTTATGCCTTTATTAAATCTTTCTTGGTTACTTTAAGGTGGTACTTCAACACAGGGCATAACATAGGTTTGTAAATACCCCAATTATTTTGTGTTTTCTTACTGGGCATGACTCAAAATTATAGATACCCAAAATGTGTGCAATGACCTTTACACTATCTAGACATTGGTCATATGAAGGTCAAATGGCATGTAAGGAAGGTGCTACAACATTAGGTTGAAGCATTTGTATGTCATTTATCAGCTGTGTTGAATTGAAGGATATGCAGTTGTGATAACTTTAAGGGTACAGACTTTCACATGCTAATGGTGTATGTTTTTATGTGCACGTACTTTAAAAAAAAAAATAATAATAATATGCAGACCCTTAAATAACAAGGTCAAGGCCCTTTCTCCGTCCCCTTTTCCTTTTCATATTTTTTTTTTCTTCCTAAAATATGGAGCAAGTAAAGACAGAGATTATCGAAAATAAATAATTGGCAGACTAAACGGGATGAGTTGTCCTTGTCTGTTGTCAAGTTCTATGTTTCTGTGTAGTTAAACATAAACTTGTTGCTTTTCATTAACACTAATAATGTAGGTTTTCCATATTTTTTACAGTAAACCTCACAGGAATAACAATTCCAGCATCTTGAAATAATATATATTTTCTAAATAATGTGTGAGGACAATCAGACACAAGTTATGTACGTACGACTACTTGGATTTCAAGACCTGTACAAAATTAAGGAATTGTTATTCATTGTGTTCCTTTTCACATACATAATGATACTGACTGGAAACATCCTAATTATTATTTTGGTAACGACCATTGATAATCTTAAAGTTCCAATGTTCTTTTTTCTCACACACTTAGCTGCAATTGATGTGCTCTTTACCACCAGTGTGACACCCATGGCATTGGACAATATATTCCTAGATGAAAAAAGAGTATCTTTTTTGGGCTGTATAACACAGATGTACTGTTTTGGCATATTTGGGTCTGTACAGTGTTTTCTTAATGCTGTAATGTCCTATGACCGTTTTATGGCTATTTGTAACCCATTGCGTTATACTTCAATGATGAGTCCAAATGTTTGTTTCCAGCTGGTGGTGGGGTCATGGCTTTTAGGCACCATTTTAGTATCAAGTGAGATAGTTATGGTCTGTCTATTTAAGTTCTGTGGTCGGAATTACATTGACCACTTCTTCTGTGACTTTGGACCAATTGTGGATTTGGCAACTTCTGACACCTCCATTTTGATGTTTCAAGAATTATATTAGTCATCATTTTTGTAACAAGTGAAATGATTTTGGTTTATCAATTTAACTTCTGTGGTCGGAATTACATTGACCACTTCTTCTGTGACTTTGCACCAATTGTGGATTTGGCAACTTCTGACGCCTCCATTTTGATGTTTCAAGAGTTAATCCTTTCCATCTTCACAATATTTTTTCCATTTGCCTTCATTGTAATGACATATTTGAGCATTTTATTTACCATTGTCAAAATGTCGTCTTCTCAAAGAAAAAAAGCCTTCTCCACCTGTAGTTCCCACCTGACCAGTGTATGTACATACTATGGCACCTTAATCACAGTCTACATGACTCCGTCCCAAAGTACAGTCAACATAAATAAATATCTATCGCTTCTGTATATTATAGTGACCCCATTAATGAATCCAATTATTTACAGTCTGAGGAACCAGAGTATGAAAAGAGGGCTGCAAAAATATCTGATTAATTTTAGGATAAATATATTGGGAAGAAAAAAATAAACTCTTTTTATACAGATTTACATATTTACGTACTGTTAACATATCTATTTGTCAAATCCTATTTTAATTGTATTTTTGCAGAATTTAGGGCATACAAGATACACATGGTGGGGGAGCATCGGTATATAAATTGTGCAATAGGGGCTTGGCTTATTCCAGTGGTGTAGCATTGGTGCAAGTGAATGCTATGGTGTTCTCCCAACCCCGTCCTCCCATACTGTAGTAAGCCAGGTAGCAGAGTATGTTCCCTGAAATTAGCTGGCTAAAAGGAAGAAGTAATGCTTTAACTTAAATGAATCATGCTGAGTTCTTCTCTTCATGTCTCATGTTGATACTTACTGCTCTGAAAGAGTATGGAGAAAATGAAGATAGCCGCCATTACACATCTCCTCCTACTTTCATTATTTTCATTTTCTGCTACACATCTGCCTTTCACCCCCTCCCCATGTAACACCTGCATTCTTGTGCTCCCTCTCCAATACACTTTCCCTCCCTGCACCCCCTCAATCCACATGGTCTTTCCCTGTCTATCTTACATTTACACATCTCCATCCCTGCCCCCTTTACATTAAACATCTCTCTCCCTACCACCCCTCCATTACACATCTCCCTTCCTGTCTCCCTTATATTACACATCTATGGACATGGCACACTATATAAAGCACATGTGGGGTATATAATTGGTCATATTATTGTATTATGTGTTTTATATCAGCTTTTAGAATGACACACTATATTATAATATGTCATTCCCAAACCCATGACATTTCCCACTTGTACATTGTATAGTGTGCCATTTCAGACCCCTAATATCTCCCACATGTAATTCTAGGATATTAGGGATCAAGAGCTGCCACTTGGCTGTACTCTGTGTCCCCTCTCCAGGGTCTACCACCCCATTATCTACATCTGATATCCCCAGGTTCAAAAACATATCAGATAACCCTTCTACCTCCCCTCTACCCCACCTCCTCTCTCCCACCTCCTTATCCCCTACAACACCTTTTTCTCCTTAACCACCTTTTTCTGTTCCATAACCTTCTTTACAGGTGCTGAAGCTAATTCCTCCTCAGAGCTACTTCATTCTTCCTTAACATGTTTTTTTTTTTTCTTTTGTTTTATTTTAACTCTTGATTTCCTGCAGGACTGAATTTAACTAGACTAAGGGCCAGGTTCAATTACATTTGTGCACTGCGTTAGGCAGAAAAAAGCTTGCTGTGCGCTTTTTCCCGTCTTTGGGTAGTCGCTTTTTATGCGCACCACTATGGGGTGTGAATAAAAATCCCCCCCCAAAAATTGCACCATTAGCTATGCACCGCAAGCAACATGGTGCACAAAGCTAGTTGAATCGGACCCTAAAAGTGCAATCCTCTTCTCTTACCACCCCTTCAAACACTGTTTCTTATGTCAAATTTGTTAAAAAAATGTCATATCTATTTGTAATTTGTACCTAACTCGGAGTCTTTTCTGCACTTATTCCAATCCACTTAGACTTCCCCCTTGCACAACTTTAACAGGATTTACCTCTCTCTATTCTCTCCTGCCCCCTCACCATTTCCTGATCGTCTTCCCTTTTGTTATATGCAGCCTCTGGACGCGGCAGGAAAGTGTAACCCTGCTCGCCACAAAGATTGCATAGTCTTATTTTACATTCTTTCACTGAGTGCCCCAAACCTTGGGGCTGGCGCGTTTCACCTCAGGGCAGCCAGCACTGAATTGTGCCTGAGATCCACACTTATGACATTGCTTGGGCTGCTCTGGTTGAAAGCATTGGATTTTGTCCTTACCTAAATAAGCTGCATTTGGAATATGACACAGACCTAAGAGGGAGCTTTGTAAGATTACAGATCCTGATCAAGCAGCAGCCCATATATTCTATGCAGCATCTGGCACCTTGTGCAAAGATCCTTTCACCCTGGCATACCTATTTAACCAGTGTCTTAGGTCTGCCTCTGGCATTGATTTGTTCCTCACCAATACTGTAAGTTTGGGCCGTATTCCCTCCTAAAAAGCTTTGGTTTCTTAGGTGCGTAGGTTTCCGAAATGACCCACTGTACTATGCATGCATTGTAGGTCATTTACATAATCTATGTACCAGTTAGGTGTGTAGATTGCCTCCGCACAGCATTGTTTAAATGTTTCTACATAATGGCCTCATTTAACTCTAGGTAAAAATGTGGATTTAATTCTAAACTCACTCTGTTCCTTTGTTTCTTTATTGGGCTTATCCTTTAAAAACGTATTTTACAGTTAATTTTCTAATGAACTTCTGGTCATTGACAAATGTACTATTACCGTTGCATGAATTGGAAGGCGCACATTTTAATCCTTTTTGTAGAAGGGATAGTTCCTCTTGGGCAAGGGAGTGATCACTTAGATTAAACATGTTTGTCTCTGAGGTTGAAAGGGGGAAAGGTATGTGATGGATAAATGTTCATTAAAAGGGGATATTTGATTATGTTTGATCAATTTCATTTCCATCTTATATGTATGATGTTTCTCTGATCACCTCCCCTCTTACCCCCTTTAAACTTGCTTTGGTGGGTAGTTACGATGATCTCCTTCTATCCCCCCTTGGGCCTAAAAGATTCCCCTGTATTAAGATTGCTAAGTTCTTCATACCTATTTCTATGTGAAAATAGTGATCTCTCCTTTTCTATTGTCTGTGGGGGCTTTTGGGGTTTGATTCTTTCCTCTCTAAAAGACATTTGTTGCCACTCATAATAGTCCCAGTAGTCCATCGTATCTCTTTTGTCATATCTCCCTCTCATTCCTACAATAATCCTTGTGGTCTCTATAATTCTTATAATAGTTCCTATCCTGATATCTTTAATGATCCCTATATTCTTCATGTCCTGCTGTGTAGTCTCTTTGTTTGTCCCTCCTATCATTGGAAGATCATTTGGGTGATTAATAGTAAGTGTCTCTCCTTGTACCCCTATCTTTCCTATCTGGGGTGTAATACTTCCTTATAGGTTTCAATCTCAGGGTTTTGTCATTAGATGGGCGGTGTTCTCTATATTCTGTTTCTTGTTGTTTATTATGACCAGGTTTATATTCTCTTTTGTCTTTTTTCTTTTTTTATTCAGTTTTTTACTTTTATTTTTTATTTTTCTTGTCACTATTATTACCCTCTCCTCTTTTGGATATTTTCTCTTTAGATGTGTTGGATGTTAAATTAGTTTCTATAAAACGTTTTCTATTCCATCCATCCAGTTTACTGTGTTTTCTCCTTATAATATCTTCTTCCTTTTTATAAATTTTAATTAAAATGGTTGCTTCCAAGGGTTTATAGTCCTTAAGATATTTAAACTATTAACTTTTAAATGTGTTCTCCTATCTTGTATAATTAATTTCATTAAAGAAATTTCTTCATAAAAAAAATAGTAGAAATTAGGCCATTAGGTATGAATTCCTCTGCTACATACTTCTCTAATGTAGCTGCCCCCCACCCTAATTTAATAAATGAGGGAAATGGAAAAGATAGAAAGGAAATCTCTTCTTGAAGGTGAAGAAAAATAAAATGTTAATAATATATTCAAAACATTCCATTCATTACCCAATATAATTTGGAATATAGAGGAAAAATCATTAGGAGGCATAGGGAATCACCTTCATTTTGTATATAGGAGGGCCCCCAACCTGAGTAACAAGTTAGTCAGGACCGCAGTTTTGGATCAAAACCAGCCTGTAACCATACACAGTAAGGGTTTTTACTGATGTGGTCAGTGCCTTATGTGTAAAAAAAAATTGTCTAATAATAACTACCAAAACAAATAATGAGTTTAATTTCCTGCAATAATGGTAAGAGATTTAATGTAGATCAATTAAATACCTGTGACTCTAAATCTAGTATATATGTCTTACAATGCGAATGTAAAATACAGTACGTCGGTCAAACCACGAGACCCCTTAAGGTCCAAAAGGCCAAACACTTAAGAAACATTTGAAAAGGACTTTTAACTCATACTGTTTCAGCCCATTTTAAGGAAGCTCATAACTGTGATCCCTCTCATACTGACTTTTTTGGTGTCCGACAGATCAAATGTGACTGGAAAAAAAAGGATCATCTGTCTACATTAGCCAATGCAGATATGAAAAACACATTGGAATTCGAACATAAATGATTCCCGTAGAAAATAAACAATACTGCAATAGTATGGTAAGCACTAGATAGTCGAACTTAGCTCACAGAATGGCTCAGGTAAAATGATTAATTAATCAAAAGATAAAAAAGAACCGTCATTTCAAAGTGCACAGACATCCATCAATTGTTTATTTCTTAGTATCGCAATATATAGAGTTTACTACACAATAACAACAGTATCAAAAAGATTTTTATTAATTAATTATTGATATGAATTTCCTTAATTACAATATAAGTAGCTACAACAATTTTAAAAGAGACTATTGTGTTCCAAAGGATCACCTGATAAATCTCAAATCAGTACACATAATTCCATATAGAAATAAGTCAAGAAATATAAGTTAATATTCTATCAACTATTTAGTAATGCATGGATACCAAAAGAACATCATCATTAGTAAATCACAAAATGAAACATTAATTTATATTGCATTGATCGAGGCAATTATAGTGATCCGCTTAATAGTCCTATGCTGGAAAGAAAAAATAACCGGAACAGAAAGATGAAAAAGGCCACCTCACGGTGGATTGTCCCTCTTAGGGGCAGCTCCCTGTCCATCTACGATCACAGCATATAAGCAAGTCCAGCCATCAATCAAAAATTGGTATCACAAAGGCAGTAGCTTCAAGTGCTGTGTAACGGGTCAGGAACACATGTAGGTCTCACAAAAACCACCAGCACGCATTTGATTTTGTAGTATTGAGGGTTATATTGGCATCCTAAGTGAATGGTGTGTTTTTATATATATATATATATATATATATATATATATATATATATATATATATAATCAGTGCGGGACCTCTTTCTTTTTGTTGTATAAAATTATTAATTAAACCTTTATTCAAGTTACACAATTAAAACATATAACCACATAAACCATAAGGAAGAATAATAAAAAATGATTGATTGAAACTCTAATTAAAGAGACCTTCACCCAATAAGCATATGCTAAAAGTCTAGATAATGTCCGTTAAAATGCTTGATTACATTGGACCAAGTATATGAAGACAAGTCCTGAATATAAGTAAAGCAGCAGAGGTGGCCAGGAATAATTAGGCAGAAGCTCACTAGGATGATGAAGTGGTAACTTCCTACTAACCCAAGAGTACTGGTATCACCTATCTCCCAAGGGGAAAAGATGTCCGATTAATGAACTACTTGGGTAAAAACAGAGGGTTCTCCTATAGAGATAGTTCATACATAGGAGGTACCTGATTGAATGTGAACTTGTCCTTCATCCTGGTAATATCGCAGTCTTCAGACCAATTGTAATGGTCTTAAAGCTGTCCAGAACACTAGTAGTAGTCGGAAAGTCAGTGACTCATATGAGGTTGCTCCTACAGAGAGTGGAGGAACCACAAATCAGGAAGATACAATAGTAAAGAAGCAAGCACAACGGTACATGTAATGGGCTGGTCTCAATCACTGAGTAAAGACCCTTGACACGTTTCTTCACACAGTCATGCAATTTCCTCAGAAGGCTGGATGATTACCTGGTCAGCTGTTGTCATTTAAATAGGATCATGCTGTTTAATTATATGACACCTGTCTGTCTTTCATACCGGAGATGAAGGTGTTCAAAGATAGTTAAGCATTTTTATATTACCAGGCGATTCAGAATGCAAAGTAAATAAAAAAAAAATAATAACCAATAATTATTTTATATCACAAAAGAAAAAAGTCCAACATTGACTATTAGAAAAACACCAATCACTTGTGATGCCAATATAACCCTCAAAATCACTGATTATCTTTACGTTTGAGAAGAGGGGTGCCACTTAGACAGAATAAAAGACCAATATTAATAAAAAAAAAAAACACAAAAAGATCTGTCATTTCAAAGTGCACAAACATCCAATATTTATTTATATCTTATAGAGTGTGATACACAATAATAACAGTATCAAGAAGTCTTTTATTAATCACTTATTACCATGAAAATTCTTAGCTAAAATATAAGTAGCTACAACAACATTAAAAGAGACTATAGTGTTCCATATAATAGCCCAATAAACATCAAATTAGCCCACATATTTGCATATAAAAATAGATCAAGAAATACAAATTAGTATTCTATCAACTATTTAAACACTGTGTGGATACCAAAGGAGTTTTGTTAAATAAAAAATCCTCATACATTGCATTGACAGAGGCTGTTATAGCGATCCACTTGTTTTATACTAAAAAGAAAATGGAAGAAAAGTCAGGCGAGAGGCAAGATTTACTAAGCTGTGGGTTTTGAAAGAGTGGAGAGTTTGCCCATAGCAACCAATGAGATTCTTGCTGACATTCTCTGGAATGCAATAGTTAAATAATATCTAGAATCTGGATTGGTTGATATGGGCAAACCCACAGCTTAGTAAATCTGGACCTAGGAGTCTCCAATATCTAAATCAGTGGTCTCATTGAGGCCCTCTGGATACAACATACATAACATATGGATTCAGAAGGGCCTCCCTAACACACAGTTTATGGTATTGATCACCCCTCTAATAGTAAGTGGAATAGTTTCCAAACCTATAACTTTTAGATCTGTCACCTTGCCCCCATGATATGAGGCAAAGTGACAAGCAACTCTATATTGTCCATATTTGTTTAAAAAAAATAATTTAGTAGATGACAAATTCACTATTATAATGAATAAAACTTTTAATCGGGATATTTTTTGGTGACAAAAGACTCATGTTACCCTGTTCTATCACAGATAAAAGCACAGGTTATGCAACAGGGTTTTACCGCACCTAAAACATCCCTTAATCAGACAAGAAGATAATGGGATCTGAAGCATCAGGGGTTACTTGCTTGCATTAAGAACATCAGAAAGAAACTCCTCCCTTTTGTTTTTTATTAAAAAAACTAGGGGCCAAGATACTTGTGAGATTCCTGTAAAACCCTGTCAACTCATCTGAGTTGGAATTAATTACTTTTTGCCATTATGGTAAGTAAACTCGGGGGATAGGAGATCTCAGTGGCCTATGTTACATACAGTCATACCACTTTGAGAGTGCCCTAATCCATCTGAATGCAGAAGTGAAACTTGGTGGGTCTGGCCAATACCAGGGAGGAAGATCTTCTGTGGTTACCGGTTACTGTAAGTATTCACGGACCACGAGCTCCTTCCGATCTCAGGATCCCACCAAGGATTCATCCAACATTCTCTGCTCTACCTAGTATTACTTATTAGTCTATATACTTCTCTATATATCCGTTTATAATTTCCTACGTATTTCCTACTTCCATTGCCCAAGTGTACCTTTCCTGTCTTATTTTCAGTCTCTGAATCTGGTCCCAAAATGGGATTATCATACTATGGGGTAGATTCTGAAGAACATAGATTACAGGGGAATTACTCACACGGCGTGCGTAATTCCCCTGTAATCTAACATGCACACAAAATTCTTATGCTTGCATACAGGCAGGCATACGTAACTTGGTTACATATGCCAGTTGGTACGAAAAAGGGGCCAGCCATATAAGCAGAGATAGCTATGTAAATTAGGTGTTGGGGTGGGAGAAGCCCCGTTCCAACTTCTTATGGCCACAGACCTAGTCGTAATATTTAAGGTAGGAGGAATCTGGACATGTACTGTAAGTGTTCATATCTCCTACCAAGAGCAGGAAGTGCAGGGGGCGTGCATTCCCCGCTACGCGTTTGTACTTACAGACATAATGTGCGCATGGGTCTGGATCTGCCCCCATGACCCTACCTCAATATTTCTACACCATCTCCAGGTTCAGAATTTCTGGATAGTGCGTGACCTACACACAACCTTAATGTATATTATAAATAGATTCCCCCATCTAGAGTACGCAATATACAGTATGCATCCCTCTCTGTCCCATTCTGCCCTCAGAAAGACTTCCAGTACAAAAGTCTGGATCCTAAGGTTCCAGATCTGTGAAATTATACAGATATCTTCCCACAACCTGACCCTAACCCTCCCCTTTCATGGCCCTAACCCAACCTTCCTAAGAGCCTAACCTTAACTCCCTCTAACACTAAAAGTCCCCAGAGAGGTTACTCACCTCTTCATAGCCATCAGCGGCAGGTCCGGCAAGTGTGTGAAAATAAATGGGTGAGTATTGCTCACATACACGGGGGAAGATTAGGGTTGCCGACTCTCCCGGAATATTCGGGAGACTCCTGAAATTTGGGCCATTCTCCCGGTATCCTGCGGGAACCGGCAAATAGCCTGCAAACCCAGACCCCATAACAATCACAAGTGTAATCCCTAGTGTTACTAAGGATGGGAGGGACATGATGATGTCATCAAGACCCATCCATCCCCTTTAACACCAGAGATCACATAAATGATTAACAGGGGGTGGGGCTTAATGACACAATTTGCATACATCACATCATTAAGCCCCGCCCTTCGCATTCATATATGGCTTCCCTCCAGGTTCTCCCGGAGGGAAGCTTTCAATAGTCAGCAACCCTGAGGAAGATTCCCTGTTGCATGGCCAGATATTACAATGCTTTAACTTACACCAATGTCTGAAAATGGTAAAAAAAAAATATATCATAATTGTAAGACTAAGGATTTCCAAATGTCTTTCAATTCTTCTGTTTGGTCAATATATGGGGAAAGAGCTGTGTGTAAGTAAGTTATACAGATTTGTTTTGTATTGTAATTATTTATCTTAGATTAGATTTTTTTTTTCTTTTTCAATTCTTCCTGCTAGTGAGTAGAATTATTTTTTAACACATTTGAGCTTTATTTTTCCATCATTCTATTCAGTATAGCAGTTTAAATCTTCTTGGTATAGACATAATGGACGTGCAGAGGTCTAGAAGTCCCCATGATAACAACTGGCACACATGCGCAGATGTTACTGTTAGATTTGCGTAAGTAGCCTAATGTATGTAAGTCTGGATCCGGTCCAAGGTTATCCTTGGGACAATTAAATAAAAAAATGCAAGTGTATGATTTGTCAGCAAAACACTGTTATACAGAAACTTATCTATACCCAAATACATAGATGAGCAGCACAGCATCGCATTCCATTCTACCACTGCAACCTTAAAACTCTCTCCTGACCTCACTCCTTAATGATTATTTAAGCAAAACAGGAACATTTATGATTTGATTAACTCTTTCTTGCTTATGTTAAGGTGGTGCTTCATCTGTTAATCACAGGGCATAATGTAGGGGTGTGCGTGCCCAGATTTTTTTTTTTTGTGTTATTTTCTTGCTGGACACTCAAAACTCATAACTCAAAACTATAGATACCCAAATGTTTTACGCAATCTAGACATTAGTCACATGAAGGTCAAAGAGGGTGCTGCAACATTAGGATAAAGCATTTGTATGCAATTAATCAGCCTTGTTGAATTAAAAGATATGCAGTGGTGACAACTTTAAGGGTGCAGACTTGCACGTGCTAAAGTATGTTTTTTGTGGGTGTACTTTTAAGAAAAAATATATATTCATAAGCCTTTAAATTAAATGTCAAATTCATCTACTGCTGCTTCTTCTCATTCTTCTTTGACTTCTCCTTCTACTTCGTTTTCTCCTCCTCTTCCTCCTTATTCTCAGTCCTCTTCTCATTCTTCTTCTTTTTCTCCTTCTCTGTCTCCTTCTTCTAATTCTCCTTCTCTTTCTTCTCCTATCCTTCACCTTCGCTCTCTCCTTATTCTTCTCCTTCCTCTTCTTTTTTTCCTTCTCCTTTTTTTTCCCTCCTTCTCTTCCTCCTCTTCCTTAGAATAAACATAAAGCTACACTAAATAAAAAAAATAAAAAATAAAAATGATCCCTTTCTCAAAGTCTTATTCTGGCAGTGATATCTTCTCAGCTTTATGTGGGAAGGACAGTTAGATGCAAGAAGTTGTGAGTGGCATGTGGTTGTTGCGGTTAAAACTCAGCACTGCTTTTAAACACTTACACTTTCCAAAAAATACTTATATTAGCGTCTGCATGCAGAGGAATATTGGAAGAAATAAGGGCATAACATAAGAAACTAGGACTATCAGTATTTCATGACGGTCCTACATCATAATTTCTTAAAGGTGATGTTACACAATAAACTTTAAAGGGGAGACCACCTTAAAGAATTCCTTAAGGGGGTTGAAATTGTTTCAATTCATACAATTTTAGTAGATTGAATACTTATGAAATCCTCATAGCATATTGTAACACATTGGGCCTGATCCAGAACTACGCCTCGGAGCGAATTTACGCGTGGCGGAGACGTAAAATCGCTGTTTTGTACGCACTGCGCATGCGCACCATAGAAAATACGCACATTAACATAGCATAATTATGAACGTATGGGCCATTTACGTATGTGTCACATAAATACTTACGTGTGGGCGTGCCAATTTTACGTTACTCCAAATTACGTGTGAATTATGTGAAGTAGGCGGGGGGTTGTATTTAAAGTGTACAGTATGGGCGTGCTTAGCTGCGTAAATTCGTTCAGCCCATACGTACGTGTGCGTATGACAGCGGTTACGTTGGAAAAAGTTAAGGTAGGGTTTGGGAAGCGTATCTTGACAAAATACGTCCGTGCAAGGGGTGTGCCGAGGGGAGTGTAACGAATTTACGCGCACAAAAATACGCTCTGCGAATAAACGTACGGCAAACATAGTTCTGGATCTACCCCATTGTTCTATTATAAAAAGAGTATTCCTTAAAGGGGACATAATCTTAGTAAAAACAAGTTGAAAAAGTTTAGAAAAGATCAGTATAATAAATATCCTTACAGCATATTGCAACTTATTGTACTGTTATGAAAAAAACATCACTTAAAAATTCCTTAAAGGGGACATGATCTCAATAAAATAGTTCTAAGCAGGTGATTTCACAGTATACATAAACTTACACACAGTACAGTGTACATTTTTTTGCCATAGTATTAAGAATTTCAATTACAAAACATTGTATATGAGACTCTGTGTATTCAAATTCAAGAGGGACAACATATAGGGCTCCATTTACTAAGGTCAATTTAGTCAAAATCGACCATAATCCCAGGAGTTTAGCGGCGATTATGCAATCAGGGTCTACTCATGTCAGTATTCATATTTATTAGCTTAGTGTAGGCTGCAAGGCCGTGTGGCTGATTTAGTGGCTAAATTTAAAGTGGATAATTTTAAGTGGAGTTTAATTTTGGAGTTATACTGGAGTTAAACAGTTCCACACCCTTCGCTCCCTCGGCCTCTCTGGTACTGTCCATTCTTGGTTGTCCTCCTATCTTTCGGACCGCTCCTTCTCTGTAGCAACCCCTAGCTCTTCCTCCCCTACCACTCCTCTTCCTGTTGTCATGCCCCAGGGCTCAGTTCTTGGTCCCCTTCTGTTCTACACCTCCTCTCTGGGTGACCTCATCAGCTCCTCCGGCTTTCACTACCACCTCTAGGCCGATGACACTCAAATCTACCTCTCCTCCCCTGACCTCTCTCCCAAACTTCTGTCTGAAGTGTAAGATTGCCTCTCGGTCACCTCCTCGTGGATGTCCAAGCGTTTTCTCAAGCTCAGCATGGACAAAACAAAAGTTATAGTATTCCCTCCTTCACATATCCTCTCTACCCCTGCTATCTCTATTACTATTGGCGGCTCCACCATCTCCTCCTCCACCCAAGCCCGCTGCCTTAGTGTCATCCTGGACTCCTTTCTCTCCTTCACCCCCCACATCTGTGCCCTATCACTGTCCTGCCGCTTTCATCTCCGCAACATTGCTCGCATCAGACCCTTCTTAACTGCAGGCACCACTAAAACGCTCATACACTCTCTTGTTATCTCCCGTCTGGACTACTGCTCCCAATGTACTGCCTCCACCTCCCCTCTCTGTCAATCTCTACACTGGCTTCCTGTCCCTTTCAGAATTCTCTCTCACTTAGTATGTTAGTTCTTAGGAGCAGGGTTTTCCTCCATCCTTTTCCTCATCATTTCCGACATTTTTCTCTCTACTTTCTATCTCTCTCCTTATTCATCTGCTTCCACACACATATCCAGCATCCTCATCTCCTATACATAATATCTCTATCCTTTTTCACCTGCTTCTACACATCATTCACCTTTATTCTCCATACAAATTGTTTTGCTATTTTTGTACTGTATTTAATTTTGCATTGTACATGAATTGTAATCCTTATTCGTGTTTTTATGCCCTCTGTTAATTATTGTATTGTATATGTAATAATTGTCTTTGCTATTGCCTCTACTATATACCTTGTGGCGCCTTATAAATAAATGTTAATAATAATAATAATAATAATAATAATAATAATAA
>WWET01007515.1:34128-50226 GCA_011038615.1 Limnodynastes dumerilii | reverse complement strand
TTTGAGCGCCTAAGCCCTACCTCATACCCCCTATCTGCTACTTTATTGCTCCTTGGGCAATATTGGGCAACGGCTGCCCACAGTTATTGACATAAACAACACCCACACCTCACCCTCCCGACTGAATATTATCTCTCCCCATACTCGCCCCTTTGAGCGCTATCATTATCTATTATATTCCATACTAAGAGGAATGACACTTCCCACACCTTCTGGCAGAGGGACTGAACTGGTTGCCTTGGCATTACAATGAGTAGTAAAGACATGAATTGTCACTGTGTACCAATCCACATCTCTGTTACACCTCCATTGTTGGTTCAGAGGATTTGCAAAAGTGAAGTTAGTGCCCAGGTATTGGAAGGCCATCCATGCAGACCTGCAATTGCAGATCCCTACATATGGATGGGAATCTGATTGCACTATTTTAGTGTAAATGCAGTATGTTATAGCAATATGCATCTGCAGACCAGTAGAGACCATAAAAAGTAGACCCAAAGTGGCTGATGTACCTGTGTCCACTTCTGTGTTCTCTGTGCGCTAGTGAAATGGAGCGTTCAACTAAAATGAAAGGAGAAAGGAGATGTTTCAGGCTGCTGCGAGTACAGTTCTGCTCTTCCTTTCTAAAATTTTGCACCCGTTCAGAGTTGGTGTAAGACAGAGGAGATTTATATGCAATTAAAGCCCCTAGTTATAGCACAGCCCTACAAATCTAACAAATATAAAACTGTCATTTAATTACTACATTTAATTTTAATTTAATAAAAACACACATTTTTGCATCCACCACACTATACTGACTTTTTGACATTTAGCCTGATTAGCAGCATCTTGCCACACATTTTTCTCAAGTATTTATTCATTTATTTTAAATAGAAAAATTAATTTTAAGGGTTATTTTTATAAAACAAAGTTACACCGTTTTTATTATAATTGAAGATTACATTAATAAAAGATTATAGTATAGGCTACTGCTTCTCAGCTTATCTGCTTTTGTACATTTATTTGCTTGTTTCAAATTCATGCTCATTTTCAGTACCATCAGGACTGGTGCAATGCGGCACGCTGGAGAGGTGCTTACTCCGCTCCCCACTCTCTGCTCCACAGTGTCTACCAGTGAGATATTGCTGTTGAACATTATAAGGCACTTGCTGAGCCAGTGACAGACAAAGCAAGCATGAGTTTAAGCAGCAATAGGCAATCCCCTATTGCTGCTCTGCAGCGCCTGTTACACTGTCTGTATGACAGACAGACTGTCACAATTCGCGGCAAACGCCGCGCTACTTACCATGTCAGAAGGCTTCTGACTCCTGTGTCTCTCCTGGGCGCCGCCATCTTGGATTCTACACATGACTCTTCTCGGCCAATCCAGAAGCAGGCCAGGGGAGCACATGATGCGGTGGCCCAATCAGCATGAAGAGCAGGGTATTTAAACCCCAGGCACTGACCCTTCAGTGCCAGAACTTCGTGTCACTAGGAGCCTGGTTCCTGAGTCTCTATCCTGCCTGAAGCCTCAGACTCTACCTGCCTGAGTCTCTGTATCTTCCTGAGTCTCTATCCTGCCTGAAGCCTCAGACTCTACCTACCTGAGTCTCTGCATCTACCTGAGTCTCTACCTGCCTGAGTCTCTGCATCTTCCTGAGTCTCTATTCTGCCTGAAGCCTCAGACTCTACCTGCCTGAGTCTCACTACAATCTGCCTGAGTCTCACTACAATCTGCCTGAGTCTCACTACAATCTGCCTGAGTCTCACTACAATCTGCCTGAGTCTCACTACAATCTGCCTGAGTCTCACTACAATCTGCCTGAGTCTCACTACAATCTGCCTGAGTCTCACTACAATCTGCCTGAGTCTCACTACAATCTGCCTGAGTCTCACTACAATCTGCCTGAGTCTCACTACAATCTGCCTGAGTCTCACTACAATCTGCCTGAGTCTCACTACAATCTGCCTGAGTCTCACTACAATCTGCCTGAGTCTCACTACAATCTGCCTGAGTCTCACTACAATCTGCCTGAGTCTCACTACAATCTGCCTGAGTCTCACTACAATCTGCCTGAGTCTCACTACAATCTGCCTGAGTCTCAATCAACCTCTGCAGTCCCACCTGCTCCAATCCAATTAACCCTTGCAGTTCCTACTGCTTCAACTTTAATGGTTAAACCCTGCAGTTCCACCTGCTCCAATTCTATTGACTTTTGCAGTCCTTACTGCTTCCATTCATTTAACCTCTGCAGTCCCTACTGCTTCAAGTCAAGTCCTCAATCCAAGTCTGTGCACGCCAGTCCGGCGCAACCCAGCACGCCAGTCCGGCGCAACCCAGCACGCCAGTCCGGCGCAACCCAGCACGCCAGTCCGGCGCAACCCAGCACGCCAGTCCGGCGCAACCCAGCACGCCAGTCCGGCGCAACCCAGCACGCCAGTCCGGCGCAACCCAGCACGCCAGTCCGGCGCAACCCAGCACGCCAGTCCGGCGCAACCCAGCACGCCAGTCCGGCGCAACCCAGCACGCCAGTCCGGCGCAACCCAGCACGCCAGTCCGGCGCAAGTCCTCTTCCCAGTCCGGCCTGAAGTGTCCTGCCCCTTGCACCCTCCTGTCGTCCAGTATTCGGTCCAGACCAATCTGAGAACGTGATACAGACCAAGGAAGCGCAGCCAATCCCCTAGAACCGGCCCTGATACGACCTATCTAGAGCTGCTAATGCCAGAACTCTGGATAGGGGAGGTTCAACAACGTTTCTGTGCTAAGACAGTCCCATGTCTTACTATTATCAGTAGTAGTTTAGTTTATAGAAATGAGAATTGGTAATGACTTTGCCCTTATAGAAAGCAGATATGATTTCAGAAAAACATAAACCAGCACTTATGAAGATTTCTGCCAGATATACAATTGCTGTCTCACAATGGTTGCTGGTGAGAGCTTGGCAGCAATCCCCAGTCCTTGGCTCCAGCTCTGCAAAGCAAATTATCAAATCAAACTGTAAAGATGTTTGGTCTGGAAGAATGTCGATGAAAACCCTGGACTCTACTAAGTATATTTATTATAACAACAGATGTAATAAAAACATGAATTTTGTTATTAGAGGGGAAAAGCTGCTATTGTGCCAGCAAAAAGCAACATATGTGACTAATTCTTGCTTCTACAATGAATGTCAAAGACTGTTTTCACAGAACACCAGTCTAGTCTTCATTTAAAACTAGTAATCATCAGCTGAAAAATCTCTTCATTTATTATTCAATTACATATTTGTTAACATAACTTTAAACAAACTTGACAGCCCAGCAAATGATTTTTTTGGGGAGGATATTAAATGGGGATTTTGGTAAGGAGGACTATCTAAACCGACCATCTGAAAAATGTGCCAAGTAAAACAAGCTTTCTGTCCCCACAATAAAACACATACTGTAGTTTGGGAATTAGTGAGGTATAAAAATTATGGAAAACCTTAAAAAAATGACAAATTATGGTCCCATGCTAACATTGCCACTTGGGTGGTGGCCTAAATGTGTTCTGTATTATTCTTTCAAATGCAGGCTCCACATTCCTAACAACTTAAAATTTCTATATATCGAATGCATTCTAACACATATGCTTTGCATGAAAAATAAATCATTGTTTAAAGCAGCCACCAAGTATTTTATGCATTGTCAGTGGCAGATTTCCAGCTAAGTGTGTAAGGCACATTCCCATGGTTGGTATTTGCTGGGTGTGACCAGGTCTGGCAACATGGGGTTTCAAGGAAGACAACTCTACTGAGCCAAGAAGTTCCAAAGGCCACAGGTTTTTCCTGCAGTCCTTGGTCATAGAGGTTAGTCACTCAAGTGGCTTGTAAGCAAATAGAATCATAGTGTTCCATACCTCCTTAACACCTGCCTGCTAATATACTACTTATACTCATTGGACCAGATCCAGACCTACACAAATGCTGTGGTTGGAGAGAGGCCATTTCTTTGGAATTGATACCAGGACAGAATTCTGGCTTCAAAGGTTCCAGAGTTTAAGAGTTAGGGCAAAACAGGTGCAAGTGTGCACCTAAGCGAAGTCAGATGAAACTGTACAAACAGAATTAGAGTTGAGAGATGATAATTCTTAGTACAACTCTAATTTAGAGACATAGGGCTCTATTTATAGAGTTCATTTTGGAGTGATAGGGGCAGTTTTCAATAAAAAATTGCCCTTATCGCTTCAAAATGTCCTTTCTCATATTTAAAAACCCTGCATCGCCAGTGGAAACTATAGTTTCCATGACGATGCAGGACTCCTTCTCCTGCCATCACCGGGCCCGTTCATGTGAATGGGCTCCCTCTGTACCGCATATTTACACAGCGGTGAAGGGGTGGTGAAGCGGAGTTTCTAACTCCGCTCACCATGAAAATCTAACGCCAGCTCAGGCTGGCGTTAGGAGCTGTTCGCAGGGAGATCCCTGCGATGGACAGCTTAATCCCGCCCCCCTCTGTCCCTGATTGGACTAATTGATTTTCTGATTCCTAATTGCTTTTTTTTTTTTTATTCTTAGCGATCCCCTGAACCATCAATGTTTCCCCCCTTTTATCCACTGAAGCACCAATGACAAGAGGAGATTCAGAACCTATATAAAATGATTATATATGTACATATTCAGACATATACGGTATATATATAATCATTTTATATATATTTTATATAGGTCTGAATCTCCTCTTGTCATTCGTGCTTCAGTGGATAAAAAGGGGGGAAACATTGGTGGTTCAGGGGGATCGCTAAGAATAAAAAAAAAAAGGCATTAAGGAATCAGCTTGATTCCTTATGCCACCACTCCGCACGGCAGCTAAACATTGCGCATGCGACGTGCGTGTACGGCGCATGCGCGACTATTTTACTGCATCGTCGGCGCTTCACATACGAGTGAAGCGCCGGTGATGCAGTGGAAACACTCACCGGACATCGTGAGTCTTCACGATGAAGGTAAGTTTTTATAAATCTGGGGAGTGAAGTGTCTAGGCTCGCTGCGATGATAAACGAGCCTGGATCACTATCACTCCCCAGATTTATGCGCTGTCCATAAATAGAGCCCTAAGCATGCAGTATTTAATTGCAAGTGTGCAAATGCAAAGTATTTTTCCTTCATGCAAACGTAAATGCATTTGCATCTATCACATTGCAACATGACTTTGCTCACATCTACACTTGCACTGCTTTTACCCTAACTCTCCAACTCCATTAGGTTTTTCTGTATGAAAAAGGTACCAGTACTATAAGCTGTCATAACTGCCCCATTGTAGTAAATCTGTCCACAATCATCCCCCTAGTGTATTATATATCCCACTGTAGTGTCTCAAGTTGTTTTTCTGCCTGACTGTAGTGTCAAAAGTAATGACCTGTCTGCCACTAAATAAGTGTTCGTACTGAGTACCCTACAAAAAAAGCACTGTTTATATTTTTCATGATTGTAAATGAATAACTAAATAAACTAAATAAATACATTGGTTGTCCATCTTAGAACACATTGTTTAATGTTAATGGGCCTGATTCACAATTAAGAAGGTGCTTAAAATAAGAGAGGAAAGTCACTCCTGGGCTTAACCATGTTGATTGCAGGGGAGTCATATTTCATCTGTTGCAAACAGTATTAGTGTTGAGAGGTGATGTTTCCTATCCCAGGTCTAAATAACAGTGTGATAGTAAAGCTGGTCAGTATCTGTGTGCAGTAAGCAATTCAAAGATATATCCCTGCATGCAAAGAATACAATTAACTTGACTCCCCCTGCAATCAGCATGGTTTAGCCCAGGAGTAACTTTCCTCTCTTATTTTAAGCACCTTCTTAATTCTGAATCAGGCCTAATGTGTCCAAAATTTCAGTATACTTTCAGCATACATTCAGGTTATGATCTAATAAATCATCTGTTATGTGGATCAAACTTTACATTTTACCTCTAGAATTTGCACACACTTTGTGCATCAATGTACTTATGTTCTCGCCGCTTTCAAAGGCTTTTCCAAACTATAAGTGCATTAAGTGGGAAAAGTGTCAGGAAAAGTTGAGCAAATTTGTAAATATTACATCTAACCCCATCTAACAATCCACAATCTTGGGCAGTAAAACGTAAGTATTCCTGTAACTCATTCTTCTTTTGTGTGCTATTATTCTTTTTGTTAAAATCATCGGGTTGGATCCAGACTTAAGAAGGAGTTTGAAATGAAGAGTCATGTTCAGAGATACGGTTTCAAGGGTAGTTGCGTGCGTATTTTTAGGATCTGATCAACTGCGCATGCGTATTAACTTTAGTTATGCTATTTACATTGACTATACGGACGTACATGTGAATCGCACTTGGGGACATACACATGAAAATCCAACGCACTGGAAATTTTACATAAAAGTGGGGAGAGACATTTAAATGAACGCTTGGAGGCGCGGTTATCAAGAATCGCATGGACGGAGAACATATACACGCGTAAGTACACACGGAAAGAACAGAGTGGTCTAGGAACTTGTTAGTGCCCGCCAGCACGTCCAGGAGAGGGGAGTGTCGGGGTTGTTGGTGGGTGTTTCTTGTGCTTATAATTGCGTACATAAAAAAACGGATCTCTGAATATGGCCCTAAGAGAGGAATGTTACACCTGATTTCAGGCTTCAAGTCTACATTGCTTTTCAGGTAACAGTTTGTATGCTAATAAATAAAAAAAAAATATAGAAAATCAACACTACATCCCCATTTATAAACAGAACTGTGTAAACCATTCTTCCCAACTCTCCCTAAAGTCAATACAAAATAATAACTGATTGGTATATTCACTCACAGTTATGAAAGCTCTGCCAACGTAACTGGTCTACACAGAGGTGTCAGCCACCACCTTAAAAATGTGAAGTCCAGGCAAAATGTTAAATTACATTAGTGAATCAATGAATCATTATTGTCACTACACACTTTTGGACCTCATGCTACAAAAAAGGTGGACAAATGTAACAAGTATGTGAGCACTGGACTGAGCAGGGAGTAGTACAATAATGAGCACAGTGGAAGAGTTCAAGCACACACATATGTTCAAAGATGACACAGCACAGTGAAAGATTTCTGTGAACTGATTTCACTTATAAGTATTCAGAAAGAAGAAAGAAATTTTCAATTTTACACTTAAACTACACACAAAAGTAATTATGAAAACACACACACACACACATAATTGAATGGCAGTTTAAGGGTTTCAAATTAGATTTTTGATCATTTCTAACACATGTCAAACTGTTATTAACATAAAGCTTGTACTATCCAGATATAGGGGTAGATCCAGAATTCACTGAACAATAGCTATATATATGCGGTCTTTTAGACCGCATATACGCAATCTACGTATCGAAACGATATGCAGATTACGTACAATAGCTACTACGCATGCGCAGTAGCTATTGTTCAGTGAATTACGTCCGTCTATGGAAGACGGACGTAGTTCTGGATCTACCCCTATATCTGGATAGTACAAGCTTTATGTTAATAACAGTTTGGCACGTGTTAGAAATGATCAAAAATCAAATTTGAAACCCTTAAACTGCCATTCAAATATCAATTATGGCAAAAATTATAGTGAGACTGACAGAATGCACTAAAAGGAAGCTGAAACCAGTGAATTACTGGAGGGCCCTAAAAACCTCCAGGCAACAGATTGAGGCAAAGGAAAATGTAATTGACTTGGACCGTTAACCTCAATTCAAAAACATTACCACTTTGAGAAAGGGTCCAGCCCGAAACGCATCAGAGAGTGTGTCCATAATGATCTGAACAAGGTGCCTCTTCTCCAAGCCTGCGACCAGACGTCTTCTCTTCAGCCCACAGGACGTTTAACATCCAGCTTACTCAGGACTTTAATTGAGAGTGGCAAGGGACTTAGATGCTCAACACTTGTGGACATTAGTGTAGCTAGTTCAAACTGTATACCGTTGTAGCTGGTTGATTGTATAATTCCCATTGGTTTATTTGTATTATTTATGTTTTTGAATTAAGGTTAGCTGTCACGGTCAATTACCTTTGTCATGTGACAGTGCTATGTGATTCTAGCCGTGGATGGCACCACTGGACCATCCTTCCTATCTTGGCAAGTGCCATCCTAGTCAAGGGGTAGATGCGCCTTTGTATTCCGACCGTCCATTCCCACCCCACTGATGGAAAGACTTCCATAATTAGAGTTCTTTGTGCTTTTCTGGATCTGATCCTTCATTATTCTATGCGTTATCCTATTGCAGTGTAGTTGTTTAGAGAAAAATGTTAAATGTGTGCATGCATTCTTTTCCAGTTACTGCTTCATATCCATTATATCCTATGATATCTCTCTAGCATCTAAATATGCCAAGGCACTGAAAAATATATTTCTCATATGCATATCTTTTTATTTGTATTCCTTAGAGTAATTTGATGAGCATGATGTACTTACACTTGCAAATGTTGATTAAAAATTGATATTGTAAAAAGTATTTTTTTAAATATGTTTTTACATTTTAAAAAATTGCCTCCATTTTTGTGTAATCCTGTGGAACTAGTTGATATGTAATATTGGAAAGTACTAAGAAAGTACTAATATCATATTTCTTTCCCCTTGTTGTTCTGTATATTTTTTTTTTGCCTCCAAACCAGGGGCGTTTTAAGAAGTGAGGGGGCCCTTGTGCAGGATTTGCACATGCCCCCCCCCCTCTTACCTGAGACAGGACCGTCCAGATTCGCAGCCAGAAAAGGGGCAGGACATAATGGTGCTGTAAGCCCCGCCCCCTTTTCTGGCCGCGAATCTGGACGGTGCCACAGCAGGGGAAGGGGGGACTCATTTGGCATCTATTTCTTCCCTCCGGAAGATCTTAGAGGAAAGAAATAGATGCTGAATGGCCCCCCTTCCTCTGCCAACCCAGGGTGCAGGATGCATGCCACAGGGCCCACTGTTCTGAGGGGCCCGTGTGCACTGCACACCCTGCACCCATTATAGATACACCTATGCTCCAAATAACAAGACTAAAAGACCCAGTAACAACTTACTATGAACTGATACAACAGGCCATGCCCCCACACAGCATGGAACTTCCTCAGGAATACAATTCAATATATTTTCATTTTGCTTTTCTCTGAAAAAGTATTTTGTAACAAATGATTTCCCTCCACAAGTGCCTTTTCAAAAAAAACTTTGCCCATCAAGCCTGCAAATCTTCACCTTTGCAGAAAGCTTATTAAATGCAGAGTCTGGGGCTGATCCAGTGCTGCACTTACACTCTTTTTAGGTGTAAGTGTATACCTGAGCGATACCGTGGTGACCTGCAAGGGGGAGGCAAATATAAATTGTGAAATCAGAATTAGAATTGAGAAGTGAAGTTTCTTAGCTCAACTCTAATTTCCCTTTATGCAAAAGAATTCAAATTCATATGCACCCCTTAGTTTGCAAAATGGTTTAGCTGAGCTGTACACTTGCACCTTTACTCCCAAACTCTTGATCAGCCCCTTTAAGCTTAGCAAATGTGCATGCAATCAACTAAAAACGCATAACCCTATCCAGAGTTCTGTAAATTGCAGTTCTGGATATGTAATACTGGGATTGCGCACGCAGGTAAATAGGCTGCCAGGTATAAAGCAGCAACCTACAAGCTGAACGTTTCAAAGTATCCTTTTTAATAAGTATTTTAAATGGCCTTCATGTATGTATTCTGTCATTTAAATAAAAAGTTTTAAACATTATTTAAAATTAAAAAAACAAAGCCATGATTAAAATATATATTAATATGTCTGAGCGAAATATGTGTCAAAATGTGCAGTATTTTGTTGCTATTCAATCATAGAAAACAGTAATAGTATAAGTGTAGATGAAGCCAGGCGATGTTTAGCAAAAGCGCACAGAGCACAAGTGCAAGAAAGCGGACACAAATTAGAAGCTCTTGTTGTGTTGGTCTCCACGTGCTGCGCTCTAATGGAAAGGGGAGCTGTGCTTAAATCAGAAAGTGGGAGTTTTGAATGGATCAGTGAGCGCAGCATCAGTCGTGTTTCTCTGCACTTCCTGAGCTAGTGCAGGACTTCAGAAGGAGGTGTAGAGAAACATGAAAACATGTGCTCACAGCTACACTATAACTTTATAGGATATTTTTAATCAATAAAAGCCCATATTTATATATTCAGCCATTTAAATGTATAATGGATTGGATATTTTGAAAAAATATATATATATTTTTTTATTAGTATTATAATTATTATTAAAATGGTTATTAGAATTAAACAGCTCGCACAGCTCACAATATAAATTAATTTTCTAAAAGAATATTTGAAACTTTTTGGGCTGCTGCATTACTCTTACCAGGCCTCTTGCATATATACTTCCATTTCCATGTTTCAAATGGTGTTCTTTTGATGTTCTTTTGCAGTTCCACCTATCCAGAGGCACTACTGCCAATATTCTGAATAAGGGCACATGTGAGTGAGTGAGTGTGTGTGTGTGTGTGTGTATACAATACATTTTCAAATCATATGTAAAAGATTTGCATATAATAAAAGATTTATAAAGTTGGATGTAATATGTTATTAATATAAATAGGAACAGGAGAAGAGGTAGCCCTAAGATGTGGGGTCCTAATAAAAAAAATTAGAAGGGGCCCATCAAAATAATCTCACATTAAAATAAAAATAACTTTATGTGTGTGTGTAATCATTCAGTCAAATATTATTGGATACTGTACAATCTATTTGCATTTTACAGCCTAGGGATATTGGGGTAGATCCAGAACTACGTCCATCTTCCATAGACGGACGTAATTCAATAAACAATAGCTACTGCGCATGCGTAGTAGCTATTGTACGTAATCTCCGTATCGTTTCGATACGTAGATTGCATATATTCAGTCTAAAAGAATGGCAGGATGGCTGCTGGTTGCGTTAGGGCATTTTCTTTCCTTTGTTTCTGTGTAGATTACCCTCGGCCTTTCATGCACCTGTCTTTATCAACATTTAGATTCATTTCATTTTGCGTTATGTCTCTGTTACTGCTACTAATTCCTCTCCCTGTACAACCAAGCATCTGACTGGCCTTTCTCATTGCTTTGTCACATCGCTTGCCTACCTTTATATCACATGAAAGAGAGACTCCTAGATCCCTCCTAGTTTGCATTAATTAGCATTTTTTGGCATTAAACTGCAGTTATTTATTATGTTATTATCAGGTTTTTATGTAGCGCTATTAGATTACGTAGCACTTTACAGACACACAGACATTAGGGTCAATTTTTTCATCAGCCAATTAACCTACCAGCATGTTTTTGAAGTGTGGGAGGAAACTGGAGCACCGGGAGGATACCCACACAGACACAGGGAGAACATATTCACTCCACACTGATCAGGCCTAGTCGAATCGAACTCATGACCTCAGCGCTGTGAGACACATTGCTTCTCACTGAGCCACCGTGCTGTCCCAGTTGTCTTACTCCCGACCAATCCTCCAGCCTATCTAGATCATCCAGCGTTTTGTGTACCCCTCCTGGTGTGTCTATCCTGGCACACAGCTTTGGGTCATACTTTTCCTCGTTAGATGTGTGATTATTGAGCAGGCAGCGCAAAAACACAAAATAATTTAACATTTCAGTGTAATTGCAAAGCAGCCGCTATGATGAGAGTCTGCCAGCTCTCAGTCGGGAACATTAGCAAACTTTTACAGCTCATTTGCCTTGAAAATAGAACCTGTTACAAAGGAAATAAGAGACAAAAATGACCCAGGAAATTGGAGGCATGTTCATCTGTCTTTTATTACATTATGGATGAGATTAGTTTTTATGAAATACATTGATGTCAGTGAGGTTTAATGTTACATAAGAACAGCTCAGTGGGCTTGCTGGCCAATATTAGACCGGGAGGCAAGCCCACAGCAGCGGCCCATAAGCTAAAAGCCCATCTTTAGGGTTAACCATTTTTAATTGGTGTTTCATTGTATAGTCGGTCGTTTTGCCCCTACTTTTTATGCCCACCCATCTACTTCTGCCCCTTATACGTGTCCAGTCATCCATTTCTGTCTCGTTGTATACATTTCTGTCCTCTTGTATATGTGTCCAGCCATCCAACTCTGCTCCTTGTGTATGTGTTCAGCCATCCAATTCTGTCCTCTTGTATATGTGACTAGTTACTTCTGTCCTTTAGTATATGTGACTAGCTTCTTCTAATGCAGAGCTGGCTTCGCGATCTATTAAATGGCTGGCTTTTTCATTGGTTACTGGCTGTCAGTGGCTGCAGTTTTTTTTACTCTATCAGGTATTTTTGCTGCCAGCCTTCCAAGGGCTGTGTTCAGCATTATTGTGGCAATCAGATGCCTGGAGAAGTAAATCCCACTCTCAAGGCCACTCACGCTTTAGGCTATAGTCAGCAGCACGGCCAGATTTGGATCCTATGTGGCTTATATCCTGGCTCTGCGACAAGAGGGACAGCTGTGATGGGCCCCAAGATTCAGAAGGACCTCTTCAATCCACTGCTGCAGACACTGTTGAGGGAAAATTGGTGCCCCCAAAAACATGAGTGTACCAGACCCCAAGATTTCTGTTGTTGGGCCTTCCTATGCCTAAGGTCACCTTTGGTCAACGATATTAGAACTGTATGTTGTATATAAGTCATAGAGTTACTAATAAAAGGTGTGAACATATGCACTGAACTAGTGGAAAGGGGTGTTGAAGGTGGAGATTTATATTCTATAAAAAAATAATACATTTAATGAATCTTCTTAGTTATAACATAGCCCTACATAACTAATAATTATGAAACTGTTTAAATTTAAATAAAAAAACATATATATATATATTACAATAGGTTCTCATTTAAAAACTCTTATTGATTTAATTATTTAAAAAAATATATTTAATACTTTAATACTAAACACAAATTGATCTAATACATTAAAATATGCAAACGTGCATAGGCTGCTGCATTTCACATCCCACCTATTTACCTATACAAAGTTGTTTGCATAGTTTAAACACATGCTCATTTACAGTACTCAGAGTTGCTATTATCAGAACTCATGAGTGTACTCATTTCATTAGCATAGCTACACAACATGCATATTACACCACTGGAGCCCAGTTAGCACTGTAAAAGTCTGGAACTCACAAAAGTATTGCCTATTATGCATTCTGTAATTCTCTTTCCAGGCTGTGCATTCAAAATTCACCCCAATAAATGAATAAATATTCAGCATTTTTACCATGTTGAATATATATGATAGAGTAGATAGATATGAGTTATGTCCTTTAATATTTATTTGAATATTTATTTATTTTATTTTAATCAGTATAAAACTAATATTCTTTATAAATGCATACAAACAAATGTGCATCATTTAAATAAGACAGTAAAGCACAAAGACAGGCAGTAAAAGGAAGATGATGGAAAAGTACACTTGTTTACAGTTCACAATAACTTTTCCTTTTGCTCTTTCGTGTTTGTACCCTTTTTGTTTCGTTAAAGTCTTGCATGTTCTTTTACACTGGTATTATTAGATAAACCACTAACAAGGCATTTAACGGAATGCTCAATGGGGAGGACAGAATAGACAACGCGCGATAATTAGCGTTTTGCCTTGCTTAGTATACAGTCATTGAGATAATTATGACAACGGTTGTGAATGTTACACGACTTGACAAACTTATTATTATAAACATATTTTCGTGCGTTCTAAACTTAATATAGGGACCACTAGCAGAAATGAGTGTCAGTACAGAGAAAATAAGCCAAGTAAAACTAGAATACACGTACTGTCTGATAGAAACGAGTAGATCCCAATTTATAAACAGAACACGCAAATATCACTTCCCTATGTTTAATGTGTGTTAAACTAAAGACATTAAATGTTATTAATTATTATTATTATTATTATTATTATTATTATTAACATTATTATTACCATCATCATCTTTATAACAAGGCAATTCTATATAGAGTGTATTGTAAATTTAATATCACAATGAATAATCATCCTGAACGAAGTAGAATGGGGGGGATTATGTGTTGTTTATTTTTACTGTGTTAATAAAAGTTTCAGCAAGCAGAAATAAGGTAGGCTGGCTGGACAGGCTGATTGATACCTAGGAGCCCCTGCACCGAGAAGCACAATATTATTATCACCATGCATCGAGCACTAGACATAACAGCCCCAATGACTTACAGATGAGGGGGCTCGTTCCGTGGGCCAGTTCCTTGCTGGGCGCTAACCGTGCTAAGAATGTGATATCCTGCTGGTCCATATGAGGAATAATGCAGCCCCTTGTGCACGGAGACCTAGGGAGGGGACGAGCACACATACCTTACATAGCTGCACAGGAAACGTCTTAAACATCCAAATACCCCAGACCAGGGCTGATAGCAAGACGTTTTATGGACATCATCAGCACATACCACATTTTACATATGTTACATACAGGTATTATCAATCATTACTGCCATACTCTTATTAATAGAACTACAATATGAACATTTTACGTTCCACATGTACGTATAATAAATGTCACTGCTGAATGGTTTTTCTTTTTTTAAAACTCGTTGAATATTTGTGTGTATTTATGATTTTGTTATAGTGCAAAATAAACAAACATTAACTAGCAAACTAAATTCCGTTAATCCTTAGACAAAGTTTAGTTACTGTGTTTGGGAAACAGTCCATAATTATTACTTCTATTCTTACTAAATTGGCTAATATTTGAAATACTGCTATACATATTCCAACGTTGTATACCATAAACATTGAAGGCCCATCAGCAGTACCTGCATTCACATTAACCAATCTAGAGCCAGGCAAACCCTGTACTTCCATTCTAATAAGACTCCTGACATGAAAGATGAGCTTTCAGTAATTATCCCTAATCAGCAGAAAGCATTTTGTGTGCCTTTGAAGATACCACATTTATCTGAAGAACTTGAGTAGTTTGTGCTAGCATAAACCTCGCTGTTATAACAACACAACCCCCCCAAAAAATGAAAGACTCCCCCTTTTAATGCAACAAGAGTAAACGCTAACTATTTATCTAATTGAATTTCCTTGGCTTTTGCTGAGTGCTTGTAATAAACTCAACATAGATCTGGATTTCATTTTAGGATGTAATTAAAGGAAACAAACAAGATCTAGCAATCTAGGCAACAGAAAGGAACTTGAACTTCAAAAAAGTATGTTCTTTAAATTGCATGAGGTAATCAGTGACGGGGGGATGCTATAACTTAATAGACGTCGTGCTATTGATTACATCTAATGCAGTCAATTGGGGTAAGAGAAATAGTTTGTGCTTTGGCTTAGTATTGGTTGGCAGTAGCACATGGCAGGTTCATGGTTACTCTGGGTTCCAAGAATCTATTCCATTTCGTTTTAATGGATTAAACTCCACCAGCTAGATTTACATCGGAAAATTACATACATTAAGAAGTGCGTGTTAATTAGGAGCTTACAATGCATGGAAATATAATTTATTCTGAAATGTGCATGGGCAATAATATGCACAAAGTGACATAAAACCCACCAATGAACAATATGATATGATATTTTTTATACAGTAATAAGAGACACACCGCCAAATTATAACTCCTGACAGACGTCCTTTATCTGTGTATCAGTGAGTGATAGACGTTTGTGTATCATGTTATCTACAGATGTGTATTACAGAGCTTGTGGAGGAGTTTACATGTAATACATGGATTATACATTCATAAAAACGTGTTTTTCATACATCATAATGGTATATAGATGGATCAATATAATCAAAACATCAGCAAGTGTGTATAGTTATTTAGACTTCTTGTTGGGCTGAAATAACTGCACAGTCGATGTTATACTGAGTAGTAATTCCCGTCCAGTAAACTTTTATATCATTCTAATAGCGAATATTTACTTGAGTCGTTTTAACTTAAAGCAATTGTAACCATTCATTGTGTACTCAATCATTGGCAATGTACAGTAATAACAATATTGTAGATATATTGTGTAGTTATATATTTATCAATATATGGATACGTGAGCTCCATCGTATACGTCAAGAATGGTGCAATAGTGGTAATATTATAATATAGCATTAATACGGTGTAATAGTAGGTGAAGTCTATAAACACATTCCTTCTCTCCCTGAATTTCTTATTCTAACTAT
>WWET01007515.1:11396-22362 GCA_011038615.1 Limnodynastes dumerilii | reverse complement strand
GGAGGGAGGGGGGAAGGGGGGGGGAGGGCGGCGGAGATGGGATAGAGGGGACAAGGGGAGGGGAGGGGAGGGCTGCGGAGATGGGATGGATGGGACAAGGGGAGGGGAGGGTCAGGCTGCGGAGATGGGATGGATGGTGGGAGGGGAGGGTTGGGGTCAGGCTGCGGGAGATGGAGGGTTAGGGTCAGGCTGCAGGGAAGGGAGAATTATGGTCAGGCTGCGGGAGATGGTAGGTTAGGGTCAGGCTGCAGGGAAGAGAGGTTAGGGTCAGGCTGCAAGGAAGGGAAGGGAAGGTTAGAGTTAGGGCAACGAGAGGGGAGGGTTAGGGTTAGAATTGTGGGGGTACTTTTTTCTCTTACCTTTTGGAGCGCCGAAGGTTTGGTGCTCCGTGGATCCATTGCAATGCCTCATCGAGGAATATGCATTTGAAATCCCAGCCAGTTCGAAACTGGCAGGGAGGAAACGGTGCTATCGAAATAGGGCCGTTCTAAGCGGGGACCCACACCCTACTTATAGAATAATCTGGTGCATTTCAAATCTCAGCCTATCTGCCTATACACAAGCATGCTTATTTTCAGTACAACCTATCCAGAGTTGCCAATGATTGAACTATGGATAGATCACACACATTTTAAACAACAGATCTGGGGCATCAGCTGTTCTAAAACTCTGGATCAGGTCCTTGGCTGTTTTGTAGCTAAACACTGGAAACACATAGAAAAGTTAAGGTTAAGTTAAACAACATTAAATGATACACAATAAATTCTTATTACTAGTAGAGGCATGCAGTCTATTTTACACTGTAGTTATATGTGTAGTTAAAATATCATTAATGCTTTCAAACAAATGCATTGAATTACTGTTTATAATTCTTAACTATTGCTATATGAATTTTACCTTTGTTGTCTTCATGATGCTGATGTTAAACAGCAAGTTTTTCTTTGAGCACATGGTTTTATTCATAGTTATAGCAAGTCAAAAATAATAACTGCGATTTTCTTCCTTTGTGCAGGACATTCAAGCCCTCCACCATGCACTTTGAGGAAACACAAAAATAACAGAAAGCCCAGAACTCCATTCACCACTTCTCAGTTGTTGGCCCTGGAAAGGAAATTTCGACAGAAGCAATACCTGTCTATTGCTGAAAGAGCAGAGTTTTCCAGCTCTTTAAACCTCACAGAGACACAGGTGAAGATCTGGTTTCAAAACAGACGAGCCAAAGCCAAAAGGCTTCAGGAGGCTGAACTGGAGAAGCTTAAAATGGCTACTAAACCTTTGTTGCCCTCGTTTGCATTACCATTCCCCTTTAATGCTCAGTTGGGGTCTACGTCAACATATGGAGCCCCTACCTCCTTCCAGAGACCTGCTTTGCCCATGCCTGGACTTTTCACAACACCAGTAACATATGGAATGTATTACTTGTCTTAAAGGTGTGGAATGTGAGAAAACTACATGTTCAGGGAGTACCTGTGTGGTATTGCAAGATATAACATATAACACTGAAAGGGTGGAAGCAGGTACTAATGGTCATCGGATATCTACACCCCTCTTTGGTGCTGCTACCTGACTGATCATTTAGGATATGAGACTTGTAGGCTATGCTATATACGCCGCAGTCATATTACACGACTGCTTTCCCTGTAGGGTGAGAATTGTAATTAATTGGAATTTATATGTACATGATATCATAGAGAGCACTTTACTCTTAGGTGCCTTTCCTACAATATAAGTTACTAGTTATGCTGCAGGGAACAAAATATATGTTTAGGTTTCAGTTTAAAAGGGTTTAAATATTGCAGCTTTTCTTTCTAAAACTGTTTTGTGAAGGAGAGAAGAGGAATATCATTGTTCAGGTATTGCTGTGAATGGTGTTTGCTGTGAATGGTTTGGTGTTGAAGATCCAGGTTTAAATATACTGTAGATTCACTAATCACATACAATGTTTGACCACTTTTATAAATGCTCGTTCCACTAACTGACACTTTTATATTGTAGCAGCAATTTCATTCACATGTTCTTGGTCATGAACTGTCAATTAAACTTGATTGAACAAAACTCACTGGCTCACTGATAACATGCATTACAGAATGTGTGTAATGACTTCTCTTGGGCATATTTATCAATATCCAAAAAACATTCACAAAAAAGCAAATAGTAATATGGATCAACAATAACACCATAGAAACATAATTTAAGAAAATCCTTGAAACTATAAGAAGAAATAAAATTCTACCATCATTGCAGTGGTCAAAGTGGCGGTATGAAAATATAGCAATAATAGAAGTGAATGGAGATTTATAGCTTTTCTATCAATCTCCCCCGTATAACCCCTCACTCTGAGCCCTGCATCATTGCAGAAGCCTGAGTGGCGAGTTCCTGGCACAACACTGCCATGTTATGCCTGCTGATTGTGCACTATAGAGTGAAACCATTCACACTATGGTCTACACTCTGTATCACATGCATACAGCCTATGCAGCTGAAAGTGCAAACTGATAAAATTTGCCCACTTACTTATTAACAGGTTTTTATATATATAGCGCTATCAGATCACATAGCGCTTTACCAGAGAATATTTTTAAAACTACATACTATGGGGGCAGATTCAGAGTTTGAGAGTAAGAATAAAAAAGGTGCAAGTGTACAGCTCAGCTATACCATTTTTCAAAGTAAGGAGTGTTAATTTATTTATTCTATAAAATAGAGTTAAGCTAGGAAGGGTCATGCACTCCCCACTACGGGAGTGTAACTACAGACCCCTGCACACATGTAATGCGTGCGGGGGGTCAGGATCTGGCCCATTGTGAGTAACGACAACAATCTATAGGTCTAATATCCTGAAAATCTAACAACAATAATTCATACATCTGTGTTCATACCACTAATAGCTGTTTTCATTAGTAGTTCTTCGGAATTTTCAACATTGGTGATATAAACATTGTCACATGCAGAAATGTATGTTATAATTCAATATAACAGCGCTATATCTTTACATTGATGTATAGATAATATATAGATGTCAGTTCTAAGTGTGCAGCATGGTGTCTCAGTAAGTAGCACTTGTGTCTCACAGTGCTGAGGTCATGAGTTTGATTCCTGGACTAGACCTTATCTGTGTGGAGTTTGTATGTTCTCCCCTTGTCTGCATGGGTTTCCTCTAGGTGCTCCAATTTCCTCCCACACTCCATAAACATTCTGGTAGGTTAATTGGCTGCTGAATAAGTTAGCCTTAGTGTGTATGTATGTACCATAGACCTGATTCAGAGTTGCACTTACACCTTTTTTTTAGGTATAAGTGTAGACCTGAGCAATACCATGGTGAACTGCAAGAGAAGGCAATTTTAAATTGTAAAACTAAAATTAGAATGAAGAGGTGAAGTTTCCTAGCTTAACTTTTACGACTAGGTCTGCGGCCTATTCATAATGGGGCTTCCCACGCCGCCGATACCTTATTTACATGGCTATCCCCGCCTATATGGTACTACATGGCTATCCCCGCCTTAGTACTTACAATGTCGGAACATCTGGTGCGCGCATGCTCAGATGTTCCGAGACAGGGGACTTACGCAAATGACTTGTGTAAGTCCCCTGTCGGACTTAGTTCAGGATCCGGCCCAATGACTGGGGTGAGTAAATAGAGTCTTGCATTGTTATGTCTGAGCCAAAAGTATACAGGGCTCCATTTATAAAAGGTAGAGATAAAGAAAATATTAAGAAAACTGAAAACTTAGAATAGTAAATCCCAGAGACAGCCTTGTATGTTTATCTGTTGTAGCAATCCACAGTGCTGTCCCCTGGTGGCGACAGCTGCCCCAGGCATATTATGTGTTTTTATGCATGCTTCCAGCTACAATAATCACTGAGAAGAAGTTTCCTAAAGATAACAGCACAGACTTTGCAGGACAGGTAAGTATTGTTATATCCCAATACTACCTTACAGAATAGTGGAGAAGAGTAGCATTCCTTACCACATGTAGCACTGGAGAGATAACCATTAATATAAGGACTCCAATGCACAGATTAAACCCACAATCTTTATATATTCTTTATATATTCCAAAAATAATTAAGTCATAATAACCATTACAGACTTTGCTCTGTTCTCTGTTATTCTGAATTCTTGTAACTGTTAAGCACTTAACAAAAATCAAAACGACATATGAAATTCAATAATATACTGAGGAATTAATGTTGTAGTATTATACTTAAATAGATGTTAATTAAACAGTATTTCAAATCTTGCACATTTAATCATGCACTTATAGAAATATAATACCGCTTTCTTACCAAGCTATGGACCTGGAAATAACCCTGGTCGGGTGTTGTAACCAGGGTTATTCCCAGGATGCCCTAACCTGTGCTGTGGTATGAAAGGTGGAACCCGGGAAATTCAACCCTGGTTCCATAAAAAATTGGGGGATGGGAATCACTGTTTGCCTCTGCAGACATGGGTCCAGTGTGAAAGGCTGTAGCTGTGATTTGAATAGCTGCAACTATAAGCCATGTTCATTATCCTTGAGAGACCCGGGTTTTTAGTGTGAAAAGTGTATTGCTATCCAATCATCTCAGGAAAAAAACAACTTAGATGGATTCCATATACTTTATAAATACAAAACCTGGATAACTTACTGTTTTGTTTTTCAGAATCTGGACAGGCACCTTTTACAGCAGGTGTAAATGAAGACTGCAGCGCGGCAGCTCCTTCCATCATTAATACCGATTTCATTTTCAACCCGCTTTTTTTTTTTTCAGGGCGAATTGACATGTCAAAAAAAAAAAGCCGTGTTATAAGTCCACAAAAACCCAGGAAAAATTCCTGTGTCTGACAGTTTCACATGTGCCATGAATTTCCCGGGACTGCCCTGGCAAGCAAATGTCAATCTGCCTAAAGAGGAGCTCTTATTGGCTGAAAAAACGAAGGGCACTTCAATTTTTAAATAAACTAAGGGACTTTAAAAAAAAGAGTACCTGAAAGGAGACAGACTGCATTTTTTTTTAGCATTCCTTCTATGTACAGTTCCACTATTCGCCACTATGAACTTAGTATACTTGCATGTCTCCTTTCTGGTCCTCCCGCATGTGCTTTTTGGGCCAAAGTCTGAAAGGTGTGTTCATTCATTTGTTCATTACTATGCACTAAGCCTGGAAAGGGAAATCCTTTTGAGGGCCCCTTCCCTGGTAGTAAACCCCAAATTATTAAAATTATTTTCAGACCAATAAAAGATCCTTTGTTTACATTTATTTTTACATTATGTTCTTAGAATCATATGGAATTTTGTATCGCATTCACTATTTAATACAGACTTCATCCTAGTGACTGCCATACAAAACACATTGCATCCTGGCGACTGCCATAAAATACACACTGTATCCTAGTAACCACCACACACTGCATCCTAGTGACTTCCATACAATACACACTGCATTCTAGTTACCACCATACAATGCACATAACAATCTAGTGTCTTCCATAAATTATACACGGCATTCTAGTGACTGCCATACAATATACACTGCACCATATTGACCAACCTAAAATACACACTGCACTGAAGTGACAGTAATACAATACACAATGCATCCTAGTGATCAACTTACAATGCACACTGCTTCCTAATTACATCTTAAAGAAACACTACACAATAAAGACTGCATCCTTGTGATTGTCATAAAAAAGACAGTATTGCGAGCATATTAATAATATAAAAATAATTTATATGACTGCCATAGAATATCACCGTCATCATCATAAAATAACTCCATACTAAGTATCATTACCATCATAAATCATAATCATTTACCTGTTAAAATTAACTAATATTTTCATACTCAATAATCCTCATATCAGGCCAGATTCACACCACCGGACGTATTGTTCATATGTCCGTATTTTACCGATAGTTACTACTGCGCATGCGTAGTAACTATCGTAGTAAAATATGACTTAATGAAGCGATAAGTAGATTACATAAAAAAGTTACCACGCATGCGCAGTAGCAACTATCGGTAGCATACGGACATATGAACAATACGTCCGGTGGTGTGAATCCGGCCCATCATCTATTACATTTTGCAGCCCCTGGATACCCATTAATAGTTCATTGAAGTTTTTTTGTTTTGAAGCTTTTGACAAATGCATCCAGTTGAGAACAGGAGGTGTCCTAAAATTCTCTATGACTGAAAGGTATTTTAGATTTTAGTCATTTACACTCACTAGTAGTGTGACGACAAGCAATACTTTACTACACTGTAAGTATCTAACTTGCAGATTATTGATCATTTTGTATAACTAAAATGTCTTTCAGTCAAACAGACTTGCAGAATGCAGACCTGCCTGTACTGCCCCTTACCTCCTCCTATGATGTGACAATAATATACTTCTGAGACCAATACCCTATTGTTAGTTTACAGGGTGGTGCAAACGTAAAATAGAGGTGAGTCAGAAGTTTGGATAAGTACGGAGCCGTTTAGCTCACAAGCGCTGAGAGGGGAATGTGGTGGAAGTACTAATTACCGGGTGCTGGGCATTCCGAGGGCTCAAAACTGTTTGTTTTTTTTAGTTGATAACTTTTTTTTACTAACTGAGCATTAAATTAATGTAAATAATTACTAAGGTAATTATTGTTTATAATTCTGTAAGTGCATCGCATAATGGCAATTACTAAATCAAATGCCAACACATCAATTGCTTATATTTTCTATGACCTAACATAAAAAATATGAATAATTGCCATTTTGTTCTGTATTGGTCATAAAAAAATAAGTAAAAACTTATATAAATAACACAGACATTTACTGCTAGAAATGTGTCTGTTATCTTCCTGGTTAAGCACAAGTAGAAATACAACAGATTAGTAGGCTGAAATTCAAAGGACCTGATTCAACTGACCACGATGTTTGGTCGCAGTGCTTTTTCCACAAATTTACATCACGGATATTAGCTCACAAATTTTGCCTATTGTAATAGACGGTCAAAGTGTCTTATGAGTAATCTCTGGTCAACATATTTTTTCTGACCATTATGACAACATGTTGTAGTTATTCAAAATATGACTTTTTGTTAGGGTCACCTCCAGTGCCTTTTGTACTTGACTATATAATGCAGAGCCTCTAAAAATAATCAGTGTTGTGTGTAGCCATATGTGTGATGGATACACTTACAAGGCCAGTGCATCACAACTGTTGCTGGAAATAGTTTTAACTACAGTGTAAACAGGTCACTTTTAGTGCACTTCATGTGGTGGGTACAAGTCTTTCAGCATGAGGAAAGGAGCATGCCGAGCAAAGTGTAACCAATAATAAAGAACCAGCTGCTAATACAACATTAAGGCTGGGTATAATGGTAGCTCAATCACATGATACACTGTATTTTTTTTTTCAGAAATAACATAAATACACAACTGAAATTTTTTTTTATTTTAAAAATGTCCTCATGTACATAAGTCAACAAAAGAGAGTACGGGTCATGGCGTGGAGATTACAGAGTAGGATGTGTGTCCTTGACTGCTTGATAAATTAAAATATGTTTAAAGCCCTACTTTAACTTAATATTCAATAGTTCCAGGCACTGCTCGGCCCGTTGTGTTGCTCATCTCTAACTTCGCTGCATGCCTCTGGTGCTCCTGACAGAGAACCTGACAGTCAAAGGCTAAAGATCTATTGTTTGCTCCTGCTCTTCATTAGGAAGTGAAATCTACAAATTTCAGGTCAGATCTATCTCCTCATGTTCTCCTTGGCTCCAGACTACACTTCCCAGGTGGACAATCATTCTGGCTGGAATAGCTGCCATTATTGTTTTCTGCTTGATTGGGAACTTGTGAAACCTGTGAAGGAAGCACAATGAAGCAACTAATTACTTATCAATTCAGTTCAACTTGATCACTAGCGATGCTTCTCCTTTTCTACAACGAGCATCCCAGTCAGTGACAGATCTGGTTGAGTTTAAGCAGCAACCCATATCCCAGCTTCCTGTACACATCAATAGATCTATTCTTTCTGTATATTCTCTAAACTCCTAACAACTTTCCAGATTTTGGCAAGGCAACCCAATATACAGATTGGGAAGAGCCAGGGTTTACAGAGAAAATGGCACTGGCGGAACTCCATATGGGGTGGGGCAATTCATAATGATGACTGGCAGCCACTCTTGCAAGAGTTGATACTGAGTGAGGGGTCAATGGCGTGGGGCAACTGAAATTGACAATGCAGGAAGAAAAATTCCAGTGGGTCTTTAACAATGTTGGGTGCAAGAAAGTGGTTTAGACATTAAAACCCAGGTATAATATAGGAGATAATTATTACATTGGGTCACAGTCACAAAATGTGACAAAGTAAGGAAAGGTGTCCCTGTTCTATGAATTGTATGGAGGTTAGTACAATGCTATCCTTATACTAAGGCATTCACATTATTTTTATTGTAAAATACAGTCAATTACAGTCACAAAACAGTCACAAAATTTGTCAAAATAATAAATTGCCTGGTAATGAACAAGATGCCCTTAGTAATGATGGCAGTCACTAAGATAGGAATTGTGCAGAGTAATAACTTAGCATGGTAGATAGTGTTGGTGGTGGGGATATTATAAATAAATTACCCCAGGGATAGCCTACAGGCAGAACCTTTTATCAGGCCCTGGCAGTCAGAGACACCGATAAGAAACTCAGCTGTGTTCTACTTAAGTGTAGGAGGATATTTCCTTCCAAAGTACTTGTGTCACACAGCGATTTTTCCTTAATGTATGGTCTGTATTGTCACATGTAATTCTGTATAAGAACCATAACTTGTTAATATATTAAAGATATGTCTGTGATTTATATGGTTAATATTAAAGATGGGCACACCCACACTTCTCACAATAATCATTCCAAACATGGCATAACAGACAGTTTTTACACAAGGGAGATCCAATGGTACATACGTAACCTCCATGATCGTACATATATTCTTACGTAAGAACACTAGCATACATGAAAGACCCTTAAATTTGGATCGCACATACATAAAAACACACGTACTTACACCAGATCCACATGTAAACGGTGAGCCAACGCATTTTCCTGGCTGAACTGGAACACACAGATGTAACTATCAATTTGGTGAAAACTTATATTTTTTTTTTCATTCTAATTAACAAAGATGCGATATTATTCTTAAAATTGGTGGATTACAAATTTGTAATACTATTATGTCTCTAATAAACTTTGTTAAAATGTATTTATCAATGTTTTATATGTCTTTTATAATGTGCCTAATATGCACACACTTTTTAGGTACACATGTAAAAGTGTACATAGAATGCGTAATTACAGAACCCACGCATGCGCAGCTATGGAAAACAACATACTTACAATACATGACGGGCGTAAAAACGCAAGCGTGCTTATGTCTGGATCTGGCCCCAGGTGACTGCAAGGTGTCTGTTCTACAGCTTCCCTGTCTGATCACTGCTTTAGATCCCACCCCCCTCTCCACCTCACACAGCCCTCCAAACCATTCAACTGTTCAGGATATCAGAAGCCCAATAGGACTGTGTTGTTTTAGGTAATGGTTTGATGTTTACCAATACAATACTTTGCTAGGTATACACCAACATTTATCTTCAGCATATATCTGAGCAGCTGTTATTGAAAAATGAAACTAATTCTAGTGGGACTCTGGTGCCATCTTCTGGCTACTGTGACGAAGAACAATTTCACCAATGAACAAGTTGATTGACACTTCAGGGGCCAAATGAGGCATCCATCTAACCCTGGAAAGGGTCCTGATTTGTGTGAAAAGAATGAAATATTTCACCAGTTATAATTTGCTCATTTGCTTTTCTTATTATTTTCTGGCCTTCACTCCACATTTGCGTTAGAGTTTAGGGATGCTTGTTGGTGTAAATTACTGACAATTAATTGTTGTTACATAGATTATCGTTATTTTCAAGCTAACATAAAGAAAGAATGACACCAAATATAAAAGATAGACTGAAAATTATTTATAAAATACTTACTATTAATTCAGTCACATAATAATGTTCAAAAAACAAATCATTCCTGGAATCAGTATATTACTGGCATTATTAGCCAAAGGAGAGAATGACAGCTACTTTGGTATCGCGCAAAAAATAACGAATAAAGACTATGCACTGGGTCCGAATAATGCATTAGGCTGTGTGTGGAAACCAGCCTCATTGTGCTCATCAGCATGTGGGCCAGAAGCCTTTGCAAGTCCGGGCATGTCCGCTCACTGTGCATATCTGGTATATGCACTGTGGGCAGGGAGATACATATTTATTGTCCCTTACAGAGGATTCTCCATTATGCACCCACCTCTTTTAATAGGGTTGGGTGTGTAAAACATAAGGTAAGGGTTAGAGCACAAAAAGCCAGTGTGTGTGAGGGGTGTGTATTACCAGGGCCGTCTTAACAGAATTGTAGGCCCTTGGCAAAGCAATGCACAGGGGCCCCTACCCATCCATTCCCAGGAATAAAAATGCAACCAAAACTTTAGAACATTATATAATTTTAAAAAAACACACACACACACACATTTCAACAATAAACAATGATTTATTGTTAAACCGTGCAGTAGGGATTATTAACTTAAATAACTTAATTAACTTAATTATTATAACTACGGTAGGGGCTGTGCCATCAAACACAGCCTGGAGGAGGTGGCAGGCTGGAAGCAGATGGTCAGAGGGGGTAGGGGCCCTAATTAAGAGACCTCACTGTATATTAATTATTATTAGGGATCCACAACGTTTTAAGACTAATTAAGAGAGGACCACATCACTGTGTATTAATTATTATTAGGGACCCACAATGTTTTAAGATTGATATTAAGTCATATATTGGAATTGATCAAGCATTGCGTTTTCACCACCACATAACCCTGAAGCACTTTACTTCTTAATAAGATAATATTTATTAACCATCACTAAGTTTTATTAGAATAGGTATTTTTCTTTGACCTCCCATTA
>WWET01007514.1:34301-50239 GCA_011038615.1 Limnodynastes dumerilii | reverse complement strand
TAAAGCTGTGTGATTCCCGGCTCCTGGTAAAGCCGTGTGATTCCCGGCTCCTGGTAAAGCCGAGTGATTCCCGGCTCCTGGTAAAGCCGAGTGATTCCCGGCTCCTGGTAAAGCCGAGTGATTCCTGGCTCCTGGTAAAGCTGAGTGATTCTTTTATGCGTATAGGATCTCCTGCGATACTGTAGGTTAGACGGTTGTACGCACATGTATCTGGCACTCATTATGCATTTGTAATGACATGTATGCAGTGGGGGCGTCTTCTAGGTGATGATTCTGTGTCGAGCGCAGGGTCCCCTCTCATGTCACTTCCTGGGAATGATGGAATGGCTGTCACTGGGGGAGGAGAGGTGATGAATGTGGTGCAGGTCTTCCTTCTTCACCCCTCTTACCCTCTGACCCCTCCTGCCTTGTGTGCCAGATGACCTCGCTGCTGTCATTACCAGGTTGCGCCTGCTGCGTAACATGTGACCTGCGCTTCAGCGTGTCTCCCCTGCCCGCTTTCTAATAGTCTCCTCCCAGTAGCTTAAAAACAGGATACAGAGCGTGTGCCACTAACGCCACTCAGAGCTGGACTTGTGCGCAATGGGAGGGGTTTACTATATCAGTGTTACGATATGGACGTACCCAGGCCATGTGCAGGCCGATAAGCCCCGTGAGGACAGATCACAAATCTTATGGTACGCGATAGGAGGAGTCTCTGTGCTGACATGCCTGACACAGCCCCTGATGGCTCCTCTCTCTCATCCCTTCTCTCTGTGCAGGTGATCCAGCAAGCTTTGACCCGTCAGCCCAGCACTGCGGCCCAGTATCTTCAGCAGATGTATGCAGCTCAGCAACAGCACATGATGCTGCAAACCGCAGCACTACAACAGCAGCACCTGAACAGCGCCCAGCTGCAGAGCCTGGCGGTGGCACAGCAGCAGGTGGGTGGAGGCCCTGCACTGTCATACACAGTGAGTGGAGTGGGAGACTATTAATGTGCATTGTATTTCTAGGCAAGTCTGGCGGCCAGCAGGACCTCCCCCGCCGTGAGCGTGTCCCAGCCCCCAGCGGTGAGTCTTACATATCCCTATGGCTGGGGTGATAGGACCAGGTGGGATGTACACTATGCTGACACCTGATGGTGATAAAAGTGATACTATGCTGCCCTCTGCTGGTAGAATAGTGGTAATACATGTGTTTCGGAGGACACGCTGTGTAAATGATAGATCAGTGCTGTGTTTCGGGGGACATGCTGTGTGTATATGATAGGTCAGTGCTGTGTTTCGGGAGACACGCTGTGTATATATGATAGGTCAGTGCTGTGTTTCAGGCGGCACGCTGTGTGTATATGATAGGTCAGAGCTGTGTTTCGGGGACACGGTGTGTGTATATGTTAGGTCAGTGCTGTGTTTCAGGGGGCACGCTGTGTGTACATGATAGGTCAATGCTGTGTCTCAGGGGACATGCTGTGTGTATATGATAGTTCAGTGCTGTGTTTTGGGGGGCACACTGTGTATATCATATGTCAGTGATGTGTTTTGGGGGGCACGCTGTGTATATGATATGTCAGTGCTGTGCTTCGGAGGGCACGCTGTGTGTGTATGATATAGTCGGGTCCATAAATATATATAAATAAAGTCTGGCGGCCAGCAGAACCTCCCCCGCCATGAGCGTGTCCCAGCCCCCAGCGGTGAGTCTCACATATCCCTATGGCTGGGGTCATAGGACCAGGTGAGATGTACACTATGCTGACACCTGATGGTGATAAAAGTGATACTATGCTGCCCTCTGCTGGTAGAATAGTGGTAATACATGTATGTTTCGGAGGACACGCTGTGTATATGATAGATCAGTGCTGTGTTTCGGGGGACATGCTGTGTGTATATCATAGGTCAGTGCTTTGTTTCGGGGAAACGCTGTGTGTATATGATAGGTCAGTGCTGTGTTTTGGGAGACACGCTGTGTGTATATGATAGGTCAGTGCTGTGTTTTAGAAACACGCTGTGTATATATGATAGGTCAGTGCTGTGTTTCGAGGGGGCACGCTGTGTATATGATATGTCAGTGATGTGTTTTGGGGGACATGCTGTGTATATGATATGTCAGGGCTGTGCTTCGGTGGGCACGCTGTGTGTGTATGATACAGTCAGGTCCATAAATATTGGGACATTGGGCCTGATCCAGAGCTACGGCCGCCGTCGCTAGTATCACAGAATGTGTCATAGACCGGCTCCGTTGTTAGGGGGCGTGTTCTGACATCGCTATACAGTGCCACACTCAGCGTTCATTGTTGAGTCCAAAAATCAAAACAAAAATCCCAGTCACAGCAGGATACAAGAGATTGACCAGAAAGACTCTCCATGGGATAGATTTTCATGGGGAAAATGTTTCCAAAAATCATAGGCTGCTACCGCATCGTTGTGATATAGATTGGATTATGTATATACTGTAGTAAATCACACAACGTTATGTTTGAATCTTTCTATAAAGGGAATAAACCTCGGATGTATAGGTCATCAAAAAAGGTGGTTTTCACATGGCTAATGTAGAACATGGTCCATTCATCTCAAACTAGGAGAGGGAAACATCTTACACTCATTGAAATCCACTGTGCCATACAAGTATAAAAAGCACTAATTTGATAAAATATCCGCCAGAGGGCCAAAATTCTATATCATGTTATGATAGACAGGTGGATCAAATTTTAAAGAAAAAAATATGAAAGTAAATAAAATAAAGAATAAAAATAAGATAATACAAAAATAGGAAAATGAAATATTTTTTGAGGTATATTACCAACACTGCCATTCATATGACGTCAGGTGAGGAAAAACAATCTAAATGTATGGGTCAGAGTCTGAAAAGACCATTTTAAATAAAAAGGTTTGTTGATTAAGAGACAGGTTTTTTAAGTTCCTTCCTAAGCCAGTATAGCCATGCCAGAAAGCAATGGCATATCTGGGATAGGAGAAAGATGTCTGAGGGGGAGATCAGCTGAATCTCCCTCACGACATATTCAAAGGAACATAGTATAATTCATATTTTCGCTAAGGCCCTTTATTTGGCCAACTTTTGTGAAGGGGTTCTTCTTCACCAGGGAAAAATTTCTTCTGTAATCCACCAGATTTTGTTTTCCATGGCCTTCCGGGTCTTTTGGTGTTGTTGGTGTTCTACAGCTCCACCCCCTTCACATGCACTGTGCACATACAGCTCCACCTCCTTCACATGCACTGTGCACCTATAGCTCCACCCCCTTCACATGCACCATGCACCTATAGCTCCACCCCCGTCACATGCACCGTACACCTACAGCTCCACCCCCTTCACATGCACTGTGCACATACAGCTCCACCTCCTTCACATGCACTGTGCACCTATAGCTCCACCCCCTTCACATGCACCATGCACCTATAGCTCCACCCCCGTCACATGCACCGTACACCTACAGCTCCACCCCCTTCACATGCACTGTGCACATACAGCTCCACCTCCTTCACATGCACTGTGCACCTATAGCTCCACCCCCTTCACATGCACCATGCACCTATAGCTCCACCCCCGTCACATGCACCGTACACCTACAGCTCCACCCCCTTCACATGCACTGTGCACATACAGCTCCACCTCCTTCACATGCACTGTGCACCTATAGCTCCACCCCCTTCACATGCACCATGCACCTATAGCTCCACCCCCGTCACATGCACCGTACACCTACAGCTCCACCCCCTTCACATGCACTGTGCACATACAGCTCCACCTCCTTCACATGCACTGTGCACCTATAGCTCCACCCCCTTCACATGCACCATGCACCTATAGCTCCACCCCCGTCACATGCACCGTACACCTACAGCTCCACCCCCTTCACATGCACTGTGCACATACAGCTCCACCTCCTTCACATGCACTGTGCACCTATAGCTCCACCCCCTTCACATGCACCATGCACCTATAGCTCCACCCCCGTCACATGCACCGTACACCTACAGCTCCACCCCCTTCACATGCACTGTGCACATACAGCTCCACCTCCTTCACATGCACTGTGCACCTATAGCTCCACCCCCTTCACATGCACCATGCACCTATAGCTCCACCCCCGTCACATGCACCGTACACCTACAGCTCCACCCCCTTCACATGCACTGTGCACATACAGCTCCACCTCCTTCACATGCACTGTGCACCTATAGCTCCACCCCCTTCACATGCACCATGCACCTATAGCTCCACCCCCGTCACATGCACCGTACACCTACAGCTCCACCCCCTTCACATGCACTGTGCACATACAGCTCCACCTCCTTCACATGCACTGTGCACCTATAGCTCCACCCCCTTCACATGCACCATGCACCTATAGCTCCACCCCCGTCACATGCACCGTACACCTACAGCTCCACCCCCTTCACATGCACTGTGCACATACAGCTCCACCTCCTTCACATGCACTGTGCACCTATAGCTCCACCCCCTTCACATGCACCATGCACCTATAGCTCCACCCCCGTCACATGCACCGTACACCTACAGCTCCACCCCCTTCACATGCACTGTGCACATACAGCTCCACCTCCTTCACATGCACTGTGCACCTATAGCTCCACCCCCTTCACATGCACCATGCACCTATAGCTCCACCCCCGTCACATGCACCGTACACCTACAGCTCCACCCCCTTCACATGCACTGTGCACATACAGCTCCACCTCCTTCACATGCACTGTGCACCTATAGCTCCACCCCCTTCACATGCACCATGCACCTATAGCTCCACCCCCGTCACATGCACCGTACACCTACAGCTCCACCCCCTTCACATGCACTGTGCACATACAGCTCCACCTCCTTCACATGCACTGTGCACCTATAGCTCCACCCCCTTCACATGCACCATGCACCTATAGCTCCACCCCCGTCACATGCACCGTACACCTACAGCTCCACCCCCTTCACATGCACTGTGCACATACAGCTCCACCTCCTTCACATGCACTGTGCACCTATAGCTCCACCCCCTTCACATGCACCATGCACCTATAGCTCCACCCCCGTCACATGCACCGTACACCTACAGCTCCACCCCCTTCACATGCACTGTGCACATACAGCTCCACCTCCTTCACATGCACTGTGCACCTATAGCTCCACCCCCTTCACATGCACCATGCACCTATAGCTCCACCCCCGTCACATGCACCGTACACCTACAGCTCCACCCCCTTCACATGCACTGTGCACATACAGCTCCACCTCCTTCACATGCACTGTGCACCTATAGCTCCACCCCCTTCACATGCACCATGCACCTATAGCTCCACCCCCGTCACATGCACCGTACACCTACAGCTCCACCCCCTTCACATGCACTGTGCACATACAGCTCCACCTCCTTCACATGCACTGTGCACCTATAGCTCCACCCCCTTCACATGCACCATGCACCTATAGCTCCACCCCCGTCACATGCACCGTACACCTACAGCTCCACCCCCTTCACATGCACTGTGCACATACAGCTCCACCTCCTTCACATGCACTGTGCACCTATAGCTCCACCCCCTTCACATGCACCATGCACCTATAGCTCCACCCCCGTCACATGCACCGTACACCTACAGCTCCACCCCCTTCACATGCACTGTGCACATACAGCTCCACCTCCTTCACATGCACTGTGCACCTATAGCTCCACCCCCTTCACATGCACCATGCACCTATAGCTCCACCCCCGTCACATGCACCGTACACCTACAGCTCCACCCCCTTCACATGCACTGTGCACATACAGCTCCACCTCCTTCACATGCACTGTGCACCTATAGCTCCACCCCCTTCACATGCACCATGCACCTATAGCTCCACCCCCGTCACATGCACCGTACACCTACAGCTCCACCCCCTTCACATGCACTGTGCACATACAGCTCCACCTCCTTCACATGCACTGTGCACCTATAGCTCCACCCCCTTCACATGCACCATGCACCTATAGCTCCACCCCCGTCACATGCACCGTACACCTACAGCTCCACCCCCTTCACATGCACTGTGCACATACAGCTCCACCTCCTTCACATGCACTGTGCACCTATAGCTCCACCCCCTTCACATGCACCATGCACCTATAGCTCCACCCCCGTCACATGCACCGTACACCTACAGCTCCACCCCCTTCACATGCACTGTGCACATACAGCTCCACCTCCTTCACATGCACTGTGCACCTATAGCTCCACCCCCTTCACATGCACCATGCACCTATAGCTCCACCCCCGTCACATGCACCGTACACCTACAGCTCCACCCCCTTCACATGCACTGTGCACATACAGCTCCACCTCCTTCACATGCACTGTGCACCTATAGCTCCACCCCCTTCACATGCACCATGCACCTATAGCTCCACCCCCGTCACATGCACCGTACACCTACAGCTCCACCCCCTTCACATGCACTGTGCACATACAGCTCCACCTCCTTCACATGCACTGTGCACCTATAGCTCCACCCCCTTCACATGCACCATGCACCTATAGCTCCACCCCCGTCACATGCACCGTACACCTACAGCTCCACCCCCTTCACATGCACTGTGCACATACAGCTCCACCTCCTTCAAATGCACTGTGCACCTATAGCTCCACCCCCTTCACATGCACCATGCACCTATAGCTCCACCCCCGTCACATGCACCGTACACCTACAGCTCCACCCCCTTCACATGCACTGTGCACATACAGCTCCACCTCCTTCACATGCACTGTGCACCTATAGCTCCACCCCCGTCACTTGCACCGTACACCTACATCTCCACCCCTTCACATGCACCGTACACCTATAGCTCCACCCCTTCATATGCAACGTACACCTATAGCTCCACTCCTTTCACATGCACCATACACCTATAACTCCACCCCCTTCACATGCACTATACACCTATAGCTCCACCCCTTCACATGCACCGTGCATCTATAGCTCCACCCCCGTCACATGCACCGTACACATACAGCTCCACCCCCTTCACATGCCCTGTGCACCTAGAGCTCCATCCCTGTCACATGCACCGTACACCTACATCTCCACCCCCTTCACATGCACCGTACACCTATAGCTCCACCCCTGTCACATGCACCGTACACCTACGACTCCACCCCGTCACATACACTGTACAACTATAGCTCCACCCCGTCACATGCACCATACACTGATGGCTCCACCGCGGTCACATGCACCATACACCAACGGCTCCACCCTGTCACATGCACCAAACAACTATAGATCCACCCCCTTCACATGCACCATACACCTATAACTCCACCCCGTCACATGCACCATACACCTACAGCTCCACCCTCTTCACATGCACCTTACACCTACAGCTCCACCCTCTTCACATGCACCGTACACCTACAGCTCCACCCCCGTCGCATGCACTGTACACCTATAGCTCCACCCCGTCCTATGCACTGTACACTTATAGCTCCACCCCCGTCACATGCACCATAACCTATAGCTCCACCCTGTCACATGCACCGAACACCTATAGCTCCACCCCCCCATCACATGCACCGTGCACCGATGGCTCCACCTCCGTCACATGCACCATACACCTACAGCTCCACCCCCTTCACATGCACTGTGCACCTACAGCTCCACCCCGTCACATGCACCGTACACCTATATCTCCACCTAGTTTCATGCACTGTACACCTATGGCTTCACCCTGTCACATGTACCGTACACCTACAGCTCCACCCCATCACATGCACCGTACACCTACAGCTCCACCCCGTCACATGCACCGTACACTGATGGCTCCACCCCGTCAAATGTGCCGTACACCTATATCTCCACCCCGTCACATGCACCGTACACCTACAGCTCCACCCCGTCACATGCACCGTACACCGATGGCTCCACCCCGTCAAATTTGCCGTACACCTATATCTCCACCCCGTCACATGCACAGTACACCTACAGCCCCACCCCCATCACCTGCACCTTACACCGATGGTTCAACCTTGGCCACGTGCACTGATCACAGCGTTCGGGCTGGGTGCCACCTTGTCTGATAGCGTTGTGTGCAGTCATTCCTCCTGGACCCCTGCGAGCAGCTCAGTAAAGGTCTCTTCTTGTTTTTCAGCTCTCTCCTCACAGCTGGTGCAGCAGAAGCAGATTCAACCCCCGTTTTCTTTCCAGCCGAGCCCCGTCTTGCCGGTCACCCAGATCAGCTCCCCTCGACAGGTCCCCCTGAGCCTCACCTCCCCACCTGTCACCTCCAGTGCTCAGTTGGGGTCACCTTCCTTGTCTGTAGAGTCCGACGGTCACCGAGCAAACTCAGTCCTGCAGCTGCAACAACAATGTGCAAACCTCCCTGGACAGCGCCGACTTCTCCCCTCAAACACAGCGGTCATCCTGCAGATCCCGGCAGCTCCGGCCACAGTGAGTGCAGCATGAGAGGAGTGCACCCAGATGGCTCCAGGCCAAGGCTACACTGGGTCTGACTCTGGATCTACATAGATCACTTTATTTCTCTCCTCTCCACAGGACAGCCCCAAAAATCATAACCCGTCCATCAGCCCTTCCATGGTTCATATACAGCCGCAGCCATCTCCACTAGCCCAGGCCGCTATCTCCATCACCAAGACCTCGGATCCCCATAAACCGCAGCCACACGGTGAGTCTTTGGTCACTCATTGTATGTGTACACCACGCTGCAGAGTGCTGGTCATATAACCTATGAGAGGACACACCCCCAGCGCATGGAGTGACAGGTGTAATGACAGTCATGCTGCAGAGTGCTGGTGATATAACCTATGAGAGGACACCCCACCCAGCGCAGGAACAGGAAGGTGCAATGACAGTCACACTGCAGAGTGCTCGAAATATAACCTATGAGAGGAGTCTGTGCACAGGACTCACCCCTAGCGCAAGGAGTGACAGGTGTAATGACAGTCACGCTGCAGAGTGCTGGTGATATAACCTATTAGAGGACACCTCCCCAGTGCATGGAGTGACAGGTGTAATGACAGTCACGCTTTAGAGTGCTGGTGATATAACCTATTAGAGGACACCTCCCCAGTGCATGGAGTGACAGGTGTAATGACAGTAACGCTGCAGAGTGCTGGTGAATTAACCTATGAGAGGACACTTCCCTAGTGCAGGGAGTGACAGGTGTAATGACAGTCACATGGCAGAGTGCTGGTAATATAACCTATGAGAGGACACCCACAGCGCAGGGAATAACAGGTGTAATGACAGTCACACTGCAGAGTGCTGGTATTATAACCTATGAGAGGAGTCTGTGCACAGGACACCCCCCCAGTGCAGGGAATGACAGGTGTAATGACAGTCACGCTACAGAGTGCTGGTAATATAAACTGTGTGTATTACATGTACTGTGAGGGGACCCCGGGACTGTGTGTATTACTTGTACTGTGAGGGGACCGGGACTGTGTGAATTACATGTTCTGTGATGAGACCGGGTCTGTGTGTATTACATGTACTGTGAAGAGACCCCAGAACTGTGTGTATTACATGTACTGTGAGGGGATCCTGGGACTGTGTGTATTACATGTTCTGTGAGGAGACCCCGGCACTGTGTGTATTACATGTACTGTGAGGAGACTGGGACTGTGTGTATTACATGTACTGTGATGAGAGCGGGACTGTGTGTATTACATGTACTGTGAGGAGACCCCAGAACTGTATTACTTGTACTATGAGGGAACCGAGACTGTGTTTATTAAATACACTGTTAGGGGACCCCGGGACTGTGTGTATTACATGTATTGTGAGGAGATCCCGGGACTGTCTGTATTACATGTACTGTGAGGAGACCGGGACTGTGTGTATTACATGTACTGTGAGGAGAACGGGACTGTGTGTATTACATATACTGTGAGGAGATCTCGGGAGTGTTTGTATTACATGTGCTGTGAGGAGACCGGAACTGTGCATATTACATGTACTGTGAGGGGACCCTTGGACTGTGTGTATAAAATGTACTGTGAGGAGATCCCAGGACCGTGTGTATTAAATGTACTGTGAGGTGACCCCGGGACTGTGTGTATAACATGTACTGTGAGGTTACCAGGACTGTGTGTATTACATTTACTGCGAGGAGACCGGGACTGTGTGTATTACATGTATTGTGAGTAGACCCCAGGATTGTGTGTATTACAAGTAGTGTGAGGAGATCGGGACTGTGTGTAATACATGTACTGTGAGGGGACCCCGGGACTGTGTGTATTACATGTACTGTGAGGGGACCCCGGGACTTTGTGTATTACATGTACTGTGAGGAGATCCCTGGACTGCGTGTATTACATTTACTATGAGTGGACTGGGACTGTGTGTATTACATGTACTGTGAGGAGATCCCGGGACTGTGTGTATTACATGTACTGTGAGGAGATCCCTGGACTGTGTGTATTACATTTACTATGAGTGGACTGGGACTGTGTGTATTAAATGTACTGTGAGGGGACTGGGATTGTGTGTATTACATGTACTGTGAGAGGACCAGGACTGCGTATATTACATCTACTGTGAGGAGACCGGGAATGTGTGTATTACATGTACTGTGAGGGGACTGGGACTGTGTATTACATATACTGTTAGGGGTTCCCGAGACTGTGTGTATTACATGTACTGTGATTGGATCCCGGGACTGTGTGTATTACATGTACTGTGAGGAGACCGGAACTGTGTATATTACATGTACTGTGAGGGGACCCTTGGACTGTGTGTATTAAACGTACTGTGAGGAGATCCCAGCACTGTGTGTATTACATGTACAGTGAGAAAACCTTGGGACTGTGTGTATTACATGTACTGTGAGGGGACCGGGACTGTGTATTACATGTACTGTGAGGAGACCCTGGGACTGTGGGCCTGATCCAGACCTACGCCGAGCTAGGGAGAATCAACACTAAAATGACCGTTCTGCCTAAATGCTTATCTTTTTTCAAACACTTCCCATACACTTCCCTTCTTCCTTTTTTAAATCTGCTCAGGGTGTTCAGACTGACTTCATCTGGGGTGGAGGTTAGCCACAGATGATGTCCTATTTCTCCTTAAGAACACTGTTGGTCTTCAGGCAACTCTACTTCATAGGGTTACTTAGATGCCCCTGCAGTTCCTTCCTTGGCTCCCAACAATACCCAAATTTCTTAACCCACTATTAAGCCGACACTGGAAACCTGAAAACAAGTACATAGGGGAGGTACCATATCATCCCAGGATTCTCCCCTGGCACCTATCTGCTACAACATTGATTTCCCCAGCTCATGATCCATGTAACCTAGCAGATTGGACAGCTATGGGGCTGCACAAAGTGTACCAGCTACTATGCGATGGTACTCTTTGGCCTTTCTCTGCCCTCCAGGGTAAACACTACCTGTCCCCAACCTTGGAATGGTCCTACACCCAACTCCGCCTCTACCTTACCAAACAAAGTAATGTATACTCTCAATGGTTTCCTCTTAGACCATTTGGAAAGAAGCCAGGGAAATCGTGAAAGTGTTAGCCCTGTATAAGATGAGAATTGATATGCTGTATTTTTATGAGATTAATATCTAAGGACCTGAACAAGACCGTTAGCTGACTTCTGAGTCCATAAACCCACCTTTCCCGCAAATGCTCAGGCATGTGTCAGCCCATACTATACTATTTAAATGCATTCCCTGCTCCCATTTGGGCTGATCCTGAACTACGGCAGCTGGCGCTGTTACCGATCTGTGCATGCGCCCGGGCAGATGTTGCCCGGCGTAGTTAGGGAAACCTGTTCCTTAGGATTGGCTGTCCCTAACTGTTGTGTAGTTACAGTTGAGGGGGTGTTCCTCGCCGTAACTATGCAACAGTCACAGAAGGAAGGCGGGGGGAGGTAAGATAATGAGAGCGGGTTTGGGCAGTTACGCTCCTGTGGCCATCGTAATTTCACACTGTGACGCTGTCTGAAGGTAGGGTAGTCTTCAGCCGACGTAACAGTGTGGGGGGAGTGCATGCCGATACGCTGTGCGTTAGAACACACAGCGCATCGACGGAAGTCTAGTTCAGACCCATTGTGTATAAACACACGTATGGAGGTTTGTCATGTCCTAATGTACAGCACCCTCATTAAACTAGCTCCCCCCGCCCACCTAAACTAACCTGAACGTAGCTGGAGGGACACTGGAGGGGACGTCCCCCAGGGGCCCATACGGCGCTGCTACGGACGCCCGATCCACGATCGGGTGTTGCCGTAGCAACGCAGGGCAACATCTGCCCGGCGCATGCGCAGATCAGCTTTTCAGGTCTGGATCAGGCCCTGTGTGTATTACATGTACTGTGAGGAGATCGGGACTGTGTGTATTACATATACTTTAAGGGGACCCCGGGACTGTGTGTATTACATGTACTGTGAGGAGATCCTGGGACTGTGTGTATTAGATGTACTGTGAGGAGACTCCAGGACTGTCTGTATTACATGTACTGTGAGGAGACCAGGACTGTGTGTATTACATGTACTGCGAGGAGACCGGGACTGTGTGTATTACATGTATTGTGAGGAGACCCCGGGATTGTATGTATTACATGTACTGTGAGGAGATCGGGACTGTGTGTATTACATGTACTGTTAGGGGACCCCGGGACTTTGTGTATTACATGTATTGTGAGGAGATCCCGGGACTGTGTGTATTACATGTACTGTGAGGGGACCAGGACTGTGTGTATTACATGTACTGTGAGGAAAATCCGGGACTGTGTGTATAACATGTACTATGTATTACATGTAATGTGAGGGGACCCGGAACTGGATGTATTACATGAACTGTGAGGAGATATCGGGACTGAGTGAATTACATGTACTGTGAGGAGACCCCAGGACTGTGTGTATTAGATGTACTATGAGGAGATCCCAGGACTGTGTGTATTACATGTACTATGAGGAGATCCCAGGACTGTGTGTATTACATGTACTGTGAGGGGACCGGGACACTGTGTATTACATGTACTGTGAGGGGACCCCGGGACTGTGTGTATTATATTTACTGTAAGGGGACCGGGACTGTGTGTATTATATGTACTGTGAGGGGACCTCAGGACTGTGTGTATTATATGCACTGTGAGGGGACTGGGACTGTGTGTATTACATGTACTGTGAGGGGACCGGGACTGTGTGTATTACATGTACTGTGAGGGGACCGGGACTGTCTGTATTATATGCACTGTGAGGGGACCGGGACACTGTGTATTACATGTACTGTGAGGGGACCCCGGGACTGTGTGTATTATATGTACTGTGAGGGGACCGGGACTGTGTGTATTACATGTACTGTGAGGGGACCGGGACTGTGTGTATTATATGCACTGTGAGGGGACCGGGACTTGCTGTATTGAGTTCTGGTGTAAGACGGGCTACCGGCACACAGTGGAGGCAGCTGCCGGCTTGGGTATACCAGGGGGGACAGCTGTCTGTCTCTGGTGTAGCAGCTGCTCGCCCCTCCCTGGTGTTTTCCTTTCTGCTGCCTCCACCCCCCCTGGCTCGGGGATTGGAGGAGGGAATGAGGGGAGTGCAGGCAATGGGCAGACTCCTCGCTCCTGCTTACAAAGGGCCGAGCCTTCCATTCATTGTGTGATAGGCGAGCACATTCAGCATGGCAGCCGAATGAAGTGTGAGGACAATGTCCTGGACAGAGGCCTGAGACGCAAGTCACACTGTGATCCCAAGTAGAGCCCAGCGGCCGCACCACAGCCAGGAGCAACAGAAGCTGCTATAAGAGCCCTACCTGTGAATACAGGAGAGCGGCTAACAGAGGACGGGGCCGGTGCCTAGGCACACTGCACCCAGGACCGGGATACACAGGACAGGACCCGGTTCCCAGACACACAGGACAGGACCCGGTTCCCAGACACACAGGACAGGACCCGGTTCCCAGACACACCGGTGAACAGATACACAGGAAAGGACCCAGATACACAGGACAGGACTCGGTACCCGGATACAGAGGACAGAACGCAGATACACAGGACAGGACTCGGTACCCGGATACACAGGACAGGACACAGTGCCCAGACATACTGCAGCCAGGACCCAGACACACAGGACAGGACCCGGTGCCCAGACACACAGGACAGGACCCGGTGCCCAGACACACCAGTGCCTGGATACACAGTACAGGACCCGGTGCTCAGGGACACAGGACAGGACCCGGTGCCCAGACACACAGGACAGGTCCCAAATACACAGGACAGAACCTGAGCCTCAGACACACAGGACAAGACCTGGTGCCCAGACACACAGGACAGGACCCAGATACACAGGACAGAACCTGAAGCTCAGACACACAGGACAGGACACAGATACACAGGACAGGACCCGGTGCCCAGATACAACGCTGCCCAGGCACACAGGACCGGTGGCTGGATAAACAGGACCCAGTGCCCAGATACACTGCACCCAGGACCCAGATACACAGGACAGGACCCAGATACACAGGACAGGACCCAGATACACAGGACAGGACCCGGTGCCTAGATACACAGGACAGAACCCAGATACACAGGACAGGACCCGGTGCCCAGATACAACGCTTCCCGGACACACAGGACCGGTGGCCGGATAAACAAGACCCAGTGCCCAGATACACTGCACCCAGGACCCAGATACACAGGACAGGACTCATTGCCCGGATACACAGGACAGGACCCGGTGCCCAGATACACAGGACAGGACCCGGGGCCCGGACACAGAATTATATAGATACTCTGACTAGTGTCCGCCCTGTCGCTGTCCCTGCTGGAGACATTGTGGCTCTGCTGGGTTTAGTTATGTGACCGGGTGACATCCTCTCATGACCAGCTCTCACCGTGCAGTGACTGTGACGAGTCTCATCTACAGGTGCGTCATCATTACACTGCATTATATAGAGCTGCCATACCCCCTTCCTCCATCACCAGAGTGTCATTACCAGTGCCAGGTCCCCCCCTCTACCACCATCATCAGTGTCATTACCTGTGCCATACCCCCTTCCTCCATCACCATCATCAGAGTGTCATTACCTGTGCCATACCCCCTTCCTCCATCATCATCACCAGAGTGTCATTACCTGTGCCAGGTCCCCCACTCTACCATCATCATCAGAGTGTCATTACCTGTGCCATACCCCCTTCCTCCATCACCAGTGTCATTACCTGTGCCAGGTCCCCCCCTTCATCAGCATCATCATCAGAGTGTCCTTACCTGTGCCAGGTCACCCCCTCTACCACCATTATCAGAGTCATTACCTGTGCAAGGTCCCCCCTCCACCACCATCATCAGTGTCATTACCTGTACCAGGTCCCCCCCTCTACCATCATCATCATCAGAGTGTCATTACCTGTGCCGCCATACCCCCTTCCTCCATCACCAGAATGTCATAACCTGTGCCAGGTCCCCCCCTCTACCATCATCATCAGAGTGTCATTACCTGTGCCAGGTCCCCCCTCTACCATCATCAGCAGAGTGTCATTACCTGTGCCAGGTCCCCCCCTCTACCATCATCATCAGAGTGTCATGACCTGTGCCAGGTCCTCCCTCCATCACCATAATCAGTGTCATTACCTGTGCCAGGTCCCCCCCTCTACTATCATCATCAGAGTGTCATTACCTGTGCCAGGTCCCCACTCCATCACCATCATCAGTGTCATTACCTGTGCCAGGTCTCCCCTCTACCATCATCATCAGAGTGTCATTACCTGTGCCAGGTCCCCTCCACCATTATCAGAGTCATTACCTGTGCCAAGTCCCCCCTTCATCACCATCATCAGTGTCATTACCTGTGCCAGGTCTCCCCTCTACCATCATCATCAGAGTGTCATTACCTGTGCCAGGTCCCCCCCTCTACTATCATCATCAGAGTGTCATTACCTGTGCCAGGTCCCCACTCCATCACCATCATCAGTGTCATTACCTGTGCCAGGTCCCC
>WWET01007514.1:0-12507 GCA_011038615.1 Limnodynastes dumerilii | reverse complement strand
ACCCCTCTGCTGCCTTCTCTACTGTCCCCCTATACCCCTCTACTGTCCCCTATACCCCTACACTGCCCCTCTATACCCCATACTGCCCCAAATATCCTCCCCCTGCATTCCCTCCCACCTCCTCCACAGCCTCATAAATCTCTACTGCCCCTATACCCCTGTACTGCACCCTATACCGCTATACTGCTCCTCTATACCCCATACTCCCCCAAATATCCTCCCCCTGCTCCCACTTGCACCTTCTCCACAGCTTCATATCCCTGTACTGCCCCCTCTATGCCCCCCTATACCCCTGCACTACCCCCTATACCCCACCTATACGGCCCCACTATACCCCAAACTGGACCAAATATCCTCCCCATCCCACCTCCTTCACAGCCTCATACCCCTCTGCTGCCCCCTATACCCCTGCACTGACCCATACACCTCTATACTGCCCTCTTTACCCCTATAATGCCTTTCTATACCCCATACTGCCCCAAATATACCCCTCTACTACCCCCTATACCATATACTGCCCCAATTGTCCTCCTTCCATCTGCTCCACCGCTTCATACTCCTGTACTGACCCCTATAACCCTGCACTGACCCATACACCCCTCTACTGCCCCCTATACCCCAATACCTCCCCTCTATACCCCATACTGCCCAAAATATTCTCTCCCTGCTCCCCCTCCCACCTCCTCCACAGCCTCATAGCCCTCTACTGCCCCTATACCCCTGCACTGACCCATACACCACTATACTACCCCTTTATAGCTCTCTCCACAGCCATATACCCGTATACTGCCCCTATTTAAACAGGGTACTACCCCTATATACCGCATACACCTCTACAGCCCTATACCCCTATACTTCCCCTCTATACCTTTCTCTACAGCATTATACCCCTATACTCTCCCACTACATCCTCTATACAACTCTTCATCTTCTGTACGACCCCTATATAGCCCCCACTCCATCCTCTACAGCCATATACCCTATTTTGTACCTCTATAACCTCTGTGTATATAACATGGCGTGAAGTGACCTGTGGCGTGATCTGTGGTGTGACGTGACCCGTGGCATGACCTGTTGATAGTGCAGTTATTTTCTGTGTGTGCTGAGCACGCGATTACTGTACAGTGACTACGAGCTCCTCCCTGCCCAAGTAATGCACCTACACCTTACCACCAGGGGGTGTAGAACATAGCTCCATCATATGTAGGCACCTATTCTGTGCTTGCTGTATGTGTCTGGGGGAGGGGATTGTGCCCCCATCCTCCTGTTACACCTCATGACCAATATTGTGAGAAAAGAGCGAGGGCCCCATATAACAGTCTCAGGACCAGGAACCGTTCTGTAATGCAGTTAATAAAAAATCATTTCCACAATCGGTGCCACCAGAGTGCGTCAAGAACAACCACACAGGCCACATAGGGTGATGAGCTCTCTGATCCTGGATACAGAGGAGCAAGGGGACCAGTAACGTAACAATCTGCAACTACATTCTCATCAGTTTCTGAATTACTCCCAATGCTTTATGTTATTATAAGACATAAACAACACAGGAGAGCGAAATGAAGGGATCACAGGCATGAGGCAGAAATAACCATCACAGGAGAGCGAACAAAGGGACATCAGGAGTCAGGAAGATACAACCATCACAGGAGAGCGAAACATAGGGACCACAGGCGTCAGGAAGATACAACCATCACAGGAGAGCGAAACCAAGGGACCACAGGCATCAGGAAGATACAACCATCACAGGAGAGCGAAATAAAGGAACCACAGGTGTCAGGAAGATACAACCATCACAGGAGAGCGAAACATAGGGACCAAAGGCGTCAGGAAGATACAACCATCACAGGAGAGCGAACAAAGGGACCACAGGAGTCAGGAAGATACAACCATCACAGGAGAGCGAACAAAGGGACCACAGGAGTCAGGAAGATATAACCATCTCAGGAGAGCGAAACATAGGGACCACAGGCATCAGGAAGATACAACCATCACAGGAGAGCGAAACCAAGGGACCACAGGCATCAGGAAGATACAACCATTACAGGAGAGCGAAACCAAAGGACCACAGGCATCAGGAAGATATAACCATCACAGGAGGGCGACACCAAGGAATCACAGGCGTCATGAAGATATAACCATCAAAGGAGAGCGACACCAACGGATCAAAGGCCCCAGGAAGAAATAACCATCACAGAAGAGTGAAAGAAAGGGACCACAGGCGTCAGGAAGAAATAACCATCACAGGAGAGCGACACCAAGGGATCACAAGCGTCAGGAAGATACAACCATCACAGGAGAGCGAAACCAAGGGATCACAGGTGTTAGGAAGAAATAACCATCACAGTAGAGCGCAACCAAGGAACCACAGGCATCAGGAGGAAATAACCATCACAGGAGAGCAAAACAAAGAGACCGCAGGCGTCATGCAGATATAACCATCACAGGAGAGCGAAACCAAGGGATCACAGGCATCAGGAAATATAACTATCACAGGAAAGCGACGCCAAGGGATCACAGGTATCAGGAAGATATAACCATTACAGGAGAATGATACCAAGGGACCACAAGCATCACAAAGATATAACCATTACGGGAGAGCGAAACTAAGGGATCGCAGGCGTCAGGAAGATATAACCATCACAGGAGAGCGAAATCAAGGGATCGTAGGTGTCTGGACAAAATAACCATCAAGGGAGACCGAAACAAATAGACCACAGGCGTCAGTAAGAAATTACCATTACAGGAGAGCGAAACCAAGGGACCACAGGCGTCGGGAAGATATAACCATCACAGTAGAGCGAAACAAAAGGACCACAGGTGTCAGGAAGATATAACCATCACTGGAGAGCGAAACCAAGGGATTTCAGGCGTCAAAATGAAATAACCAACACAGGAGAGAAAAACGAAGAGACAACAGACATCAGGAAGATATAACCATCACAGGAGAGCAAAACCAAGGGATCACAGGCGTCAGGAAGAAATAACCATCACAGGAGAGGGAATCGAAGGGATCACAGGCGTCAGGAAGATTTAACCAGCACAGGAGAGTGAAACCAAGGGACCACAAGCGTCAGGAAGATATAACCAGCACAGGAGAGTGACACCAAGGGACCACAAGCGTCAGGAAGATATAAACAGCACAGGAGAGCGAAACCAAGGGATCACAAGCATCAGGAAGATATAACTATTCCAGGAGAGCGAAACCAAGGGATCACAGGTGTCAAAATGAAATAACCAACACAGGAGTGCAAAACGACAGACATCAGGAAGATATAACCATCACAGGAGAGTGAAACCAAGGGACCACAGACGTCAGAAAGAAATAACCATCACAGGAGAGCGAAACCAAGGGAATACTGGTGTCAGGAAGATATAACCATCATAGGAGAGCGAAACCAAGGGATCACAGGTGTCAGGAATATATAACAATCACAGTAGAGCGAAACCAAAAGACCACAGCCGTCAAGAAGATATAACCATCACAGGAGAGCGAAACCAAAGGAGCACAAGCGTCATTAAGATATACCCATCACAGGAGAGCAAAACCAAGGGACCACAGGCATCAGGAAGAAATTACCATTACAGGAGAGCGAAACCAAGGGACCACAGGCGTCAGGAAGAGATAACCATCACAGGAGTGCGAAACAAATTGATCACAGGCAACAGGAAGATATAACCATCACAGGAGAGCGAAACCAAGGGACCACAGACATCAGAAAGATGTAACCATCACAGGAGAGCGAAATAAGAGACCACAGGAGTCAGGAAAATATAACTATTACAGGAGAGCGAAACAAAGGGACCACAGGTGTCATTATGATATAACCTTTACAGCAGAGTGAAACCATTGGATCGCAGTCGTCAGCAAGGTATAACCATTACAGGAGAGCGAAACCAATGGATCACATGCGTCAAGAAGATATAACCATCACAGGAGTGCGAAACCAAAAGATCATAGGCATCAGGAAGATATAGCTATTCAAGGAGAGCAAAACCAAGGGATCATAGGTGTCAAAATGAAATAACCAACACAGGAGTGCAAATCGAAGAGACCACAGACATCAGGAAGAAATGACCATCACAAGAGAGCGAAACCAAGGGATCACAGGCATCAGGAAAAAATAAGAGCATCACAGGAGAGCGAAACAATGGGATGACAGGCGTCAGAAAGATATAACCATCACAGGAGATCGAAACCAAGGGACCACAGGCGTCAGGAAGATATAACCGTCACAGGGGAGCGAAACCAAGGGATTACAGGCGTCAGGAAGATATAACCATCACAGGAGAGAGAATCCAAAGGACCAAAGGCTTCAGGAAGATATAACCATCTCAGGAGAGAGAATGCAAGTGACCACAGGTGTCAGGAAGATATAACCATCACAGGAGAGTGAAACCAAGGAATCACAGGCGTCAGGAAGATGTAACCATCCCAGGAGAGTGAAACCAAGGGATCACAGGCATCAGGAAGAAATATCCATCACAGGAGAGCGAAACCAAGGGATCACAAGCATCAGGAAGAAATAAGCATCACAGGAGAGCGAAACAATGGGATCACAGGCGTCAGGAAGATATAACCATCACAGGAGATCGAAACCAAGGGATTACAGGCGTCAGGAAGATATAATCGTCACAGGGGAGCGAAACCAAGGGATTACAGGCGTCAGGAAGATATAACCATCACAGGAGAACAATTCCAAGGGATTACAGGCATCAGGAAGATATAACAATCAAAGTAGAGCGAAGCCAAAGGACCACAGGTGTCAGGAAGATATAACCATCTCAGGAGAGAGAATGCAAGTGACCACAGGCGTCAGGAAGATATAACTATCACAGGAGAGTGAAACCAAAGGATCACAGGCGTAAGAAAGATATAACCATCTCAGGAGAGCGAAACCAAGAGACCACAGGCATCAGAAAGATATAACCATCACAAGAGAGCGAAATCAAGGGACCACAGATGTCAGAAAGAAATAGCCATCAAAGGAGAGCTAAACCAAGGAATCACAGGCGTCGGGAAGATATAACTATCACAGGAGAGTGAAACCAAGGAATCACAGGCGTTAGGAAGATAAAACCATCACAGGAGAGCGAAACCAATGGATCAAAGGCGTCAGGAAGATATAACCATCCCAGGAGAGCGAAACCAAGGGATCATAGGCATCAGGAAGAAATATCCATCACAGGAGAGCGAAACCAAGGGATCATAGGCATCAGGAAGAAATATCCATCACAGGAGAGAGAAACTAAAGCATCACAGGCATCAGTAAGATATTACAATCAGAGGAGAGCGATGCCAAGGTATCACAGGTGTCAGGATGATATAACCATTACAGAAGAGCGATACCAAGGGAACACAGGTGTCAGGAAGATATAACCATCACAGGAGAGCGATACTAAGGGACCACAAGTGTCACAAAGATATAACCATTACAGAAAAGCGAAACCAAGGGACCACAGGCGTCAGGAAGAAATAGCCATCAAGGGAAAGCAAAACAAAGAGATCATAGATGTCAGGAAGATATAACCATCCCAGGAGAGTGAATCCAAGGAATCACAGGCGTCAGGAACATGTAGCCATCACAGGAGAACGAAACCAAGGGATTACAGGCGTCGGCAAGATATAGCCATCACAGGAGAGCGAAACCAAGAGATCACAGACGTCAGGAAGATATAAACATCACATGAAAGTGAAACTAAGGAATCACAGGCGTCAGGAAGATAAAACCATCACAGGAGAGCAAAACCAAGGGATCACAGGCGTCAGGAAGATATAACCATCCCAGGAGAGCGAAACCAAGGGATCATAGGCATCAGGAAGAAATATCCATCACAGTAGAGCGAAACCAAGGGATCACAGGCATCAGGAAGAAAAAAATCATCAAGGGAAAGTGAAACAAAGAGACCACAGACGTCAGGAAGATATAACCATCACAGGAGAGCAGATCCAAGGGAACACATTCGTCAGGAAGAAATAACCATCACAGGAGAGCGAAACCAAGGAATCAGAGGCATCAGGAAGATATATCAATCAAAGGAGAGCGATGCCAAAGGACCACAGGCGTCAGGAAGATATAGCCATCACAGGAGAGTGAATCCAAGGTATTACAGGTGTCAGGAAGATATAACCATCACAGGAGAGCGAAACCAAGGGATCACAGGTGTCAGGAAGATATAACCATTTCAGGAGAGAGAATGCAAGCGACCACAGGCGTCAGGAAGATATAACTATCACAGGAGAGTGAAACCAAGGGATCACAAGCGTAAATAAGATATAACCATCTCAGGAGAGCGAAACCAAGAGACCACAGGCGTCAGGAAGAAATAGCCATCAAAGGAGAGCTAAACCAAGGAATCACAGGTGTCAGGAAGATATAACTATGACAGGAGAGTGAAACCAAGGAATCACAGGCGTCAGGAAAATAAAACCATCCCAGGAGAGCGAAACCAAGGGATCATAGGCATCAGGAAGAAATATCCATCACAGGAGAACGAAACCAAGGGATCACAGGCATCAGGAAGAAAAAACCCATCAAGGGAAAGTGAAACAAAGAGACCACAGATGTCAGGAAGATATAACCATCACAGGAGAGCGATACTAAGGGACCACAAGTGTCACAAAGATATAACCATTACAGAAAAGCGAAACCAAGGGACCACAGACGTCAGGAAGAAATAGCCATCAAGGGAAAGCGAAACAAAGAGATCATAGATGCCAGGAAGATATAACCATCCCAGGAGAGTGAATCCAAGGAATCACAGGTGTCGGAAACATGTAGCCATCACAGGAGAACGAAACCAAGGGATTACAGGCGTCAGGAAGATATAGCCATCACAGGAGAGCGAAACCAAGAGATCACAGACGTCAGGAAGATATAAACATCACATTTGAGTGAAACTAAGGGATCACAGGCGTCAGGAAGATATAACAATCACAGGAGAGCGAAACCAAGAGACCACAGGCATCAGAAAGATATAACCATCACAGGAGAGCAAATCCAAGGGATTACAGGCATCAGGAAGATATAACCATCACAGGAGAGCAAATCCAAGGGATTACAGGCATCAGGAAGATATAACCATCACAGGAGAACGTAGCCAAAGGACCACAGGCGTCAGGAAGATATAACCATCACAAGAGAGCAAAACTAAGGGATCACATGCATCAGGAAGATATAACCATCACAGGAGAGCGAAACCAAGAGATCACAGACGTCAGGAAGATATAAACATCACATTAGAGTGAAACTAAGGGATCACAGGCGTCAGGAAGATATAACAATCACAGGAGAGCGAAACCAAGAGACCACAGGCATCAGAAAGATATAACCATTACAGGAGAGCAAAACCAAGGGAGCACAGGCATCAGGAAAAAATATCCATCACAGGAGAGTGAAACCAAGGGATCACAGGTGTCAGGACGATATAACCGTCACAGAGGAGCGAAACCAAAGGACCACAGGTGTCAGGAAGATAAGACTATCACAGGAGATAGAAACCAAAAGATCACAGGCGTGAGGAAGAAATAACTATCACAGGAGAGCGAAACCAAGGGATCACAGGCATCAGGAAGAAATATCTATCAAGGGAAAGCGAAACAAAGAGACCACAGACATCAGGAAGATATAACCATCACAGGAGAGCGAATCAAAGGGATCACAGGCGTCAGGAAAAAGATAACCATCACAGTAGAGTGAAAGCAAGGACTCACAGGCGTCAGGAAGATATAGCCATCACAGGAGAGCGAAACCAAGAGATCACAGACGTCAGGAAGATATAAACATCACATGAGAGTGAAACTAAGGGATCACAGGCGTCAGGAAGATATAACCATTACAGGAGAGAGAATCCAAAGGACCAAAGGCTTCAGGAAGATATAACAATCACAGTAGAGCGAAACCAAGAGACCACAGGCATCTGAAAGATATAACCATCACAGGAGAGCAAATCTAAGGGATTACAGGCATCAGGAAGATATAACCATCACAGGAGAGCGAAGCCAAAGGACCACAGGTATCAGGAAGATATAACCATCACAAGAGAGCGAAACTAAGGGATCACATGCGTCTGGAAGATATAACCATCACAGGAAATCGAAACTAAGGGATCACAGGAGTCAGGAAGATATAACCATTACAGGAGAGCGAAACCAAGGGAGCACAGGCGTCAGGAAAAAATATCCATCACAGGAGAGTGAAACCAAGGGATCACAGGTGTCAGGACGATGTAACCATCACAGGAGATAGAAATTAAAAGATCACAGGCATGAGAAAAAAAAACTATCACAGGAGAGCGAAACCAAGGGATCACAGGCATCAGGAAGAAATATCTATCAAGGGAAAGCGAAACAAAGAGACCACAGACGTCAGGAAGATATAACCATCACAGGAGAGTGAATCAAAGGGATCACAGGCGTCAGGAAAAAGATAACCATCACAGTAGAGTGAAAGCAAGGACTCACAGGCGTCAGGAAGATATAGCCATCACAGGAGAGCGAAACCAAGAGATCACAGACGTCAGGAAGATATAAACATCACATGAGAGTGAAACTAAGGGATCACATGCGTCAGGAAGATATAACCATAACAGGAGAGTGAAACCAAGAGACCACAGGCATCAGAAAGATATAACCATCACAGGAGAGCGAAGCCAAAGGACCACAGGCGTCAGAAAGATATAACCATCACAAGAGAGCGAAACTAAGGGATCACATGCGTCAGGAAGATATAACCACCACAGGAAAGCAAAACTAAGGGATCACAGGAGTCAGGAAGATATAACCATTACAGGAGAGCAAAACCAAGGGAGCACAGGCGTCAGGAAAAAATATCCATCACAGGAGAGTGAAACCAAGGGATCACAGGTGTCAGGACGATATAACCATCACAGGGGAGCGAAACCAAAGGACCACAGGTGTCAGGAAGATATGACCATCACAGGAGATAGTAACCAAAAGATCACAGGCGTGAGAAAAAAAAACTATCACAGGAGAGCGAAACCTAGAGATCACAGGCATCAGGAGAAATATCTATCAAGGGAAAGCGAAACAAAGAGACCACAGACGTCAGGAAGATATAACCATCACAGGAGAGCGAATCAAAGGGATCACAGGCGTCAGGAAAAAGATAACCATCACAGTAGAGTGAAACCAAGGACTCACAGGCGTCAGGAAGATATAGCCATCACAGGAGAATGAATCCAAGGGATTACAGTTGTCAGGAAGATATAACCATCACAGGAGAGCGAAACCAAGGTATCACAGGTGTCAGGAAGATATAACCATCTCAGGAGAGAGAAGGCAAGGGACCACAGGTGTCAGGAAGTTATAACTATTACTGGAGAGTGAAACCAAGGCATCACAGGTGTCAGAAAGATATAACCATCTCAGAAGAGAGAGAATCCAAGGGACCACAGACGTCAGGAAGATATAACCATCACAGGAGAGTGAATCCAAGGAAACACATGCATCAGGAAGAAATAACCATCACAGGAGAGCGAAACCAAGGGATTACAGGCTTTAGGAAGATATAACTATCACAGGAGAGCGATACCAAGGGATCATAGGTGTCAGGAAGATATAACCATGACATGATAGCAAAACTAAGGGATCACAGGCGTCAGGAAGATATACCCATCTCAGGAGAGAGAAACCAAGGCATCACAGGCGTCTGTAAGATATTATAATTACTGGAGAGCGATGCCAAGGGATCACAGGTGTCAGGAAGATATAACAATTACAGGAGAGCGAAACCAAGGGATCACAGGCATCAGGAAGATATAACCATCTCAGGAGAGAGAAACCAAGGGACCACAGGCATCAGGAAGATATTACTATCACAACAGAGTGAATCCAAGGGATCCCAGGCGTCAGGAAGCTATAACCATCTCAGGAGAGAGAAAGCAAGACATCATGGCGTCATTAAGATAATACAATTATAGGTGAGCGATGCCAAGGGATCACAGGTGTCAGTAACATATAACCATTACAGGAGAATGATACCAAGGGACCACAGGTGTCAGGAAGCTATAACCATCACAGGAGAGGGATACTAAGGGACCACAAGCGTCACAAGGATATAACCATAACGCGAGAGCGAAACCAAGGGATCACAGGCGTCAGGAAGAAATAACCATCACAGGAGAGCGAAACCAAGAGATCACAGGCGTCAGGAAGATATAACCATCCCAGGAGAGCGAAACCAAGGGATCACAGGAGTCAGGAAGATATAACTATCTCAGGAGAGCGAAACCAAGGGATCACGGGCATCAGGAAGAAATATCTATCACAGGAGAGCAAAGCCAAAGGACCACAAGCGTCAGGAAGATAAAACCATCACAGGAGAGCGAAACTAAGGGATCACATGCGTCAGAAAGATATAACCATCACAGGAGAGCGAAAACAAGGGATCACAGGCGTCAGGAAAAAATATCCATCACAGGAGAGCGAAACCAAGGGATCACAGGTGTCAGGACGATATATAACCATCACAGGGGAGCGAAATCAAAGGACCACAGGTTTTAGGAAGATATGACCATCAAAGGTGATAGAAACGAAAAGATCACAGGCGTCAGGAAGAAATAACTGTGGGAGAACCAAAAACACAAGCGCCTATATCAAACTAAACAGTCAATAAAGTCTTTTTTTCAAATTCAGGAGAATAATCCTCACAATGAATAATCCTCACAATGAATACGATTCTACTCACAAGAGTTGTCTCTTGGGCTTTATGCTCATCAACGGGCTTTAATGCTGGTTTTCTTTCTTCTGATCCTGATGGAATCTCTATCCTGTCCTCTCCGATGTTGTCTCCAACGATGTTGTCATAAATATGAAAAGGAAACAGAGATAGCGCTCCAATGGTGCAATATTGTTATGAGCGTTTCAGGATGCAATGGACTATTGCACTCACATAAGGTTCTTTATATAATAGCCTATAATAAAATTATATCCTCATGCAGAATAAAGATATGGATATCCTCCCGTTGTAGTGTATATCTTATAGGTATCCCACTTACTAGATTCAAACAGTAAGGGCACGTATAGTGGTTGGAGTGGTTCCCTCTAACCACACCAGATGGTATCCTACTCACTAGATGTTTTCTTTCATATCTGCATATCGAAACAATGTATCCTCCGTTTGTGCAGGATTCCCTCAGACCGGGCTGCTGCTGCCCCAGGGGGTTCCCCAATCTCCCGGAGACTCGATAGTGGCTGTGATCAGCGAGCAGCTGGGAGACGGCACTGACGGCGCTGCACCTCACGGAATCCCGCAGGTCAGGGTTTTGTTTTTTTACTGCATAGTTTGTTTTAAATAAAGTCAATTTGCAACAATACTATCGAGTCTCCGGGAGATTGGGGAACCCCCTGGGGCAGCGGCAGCCCGGTCTGAGGGAATCCTGCACAAACGGAGGATACATTGTTTCGATTTTGCAGATAAGAAAGAAAACATCTAGTGAGTAGGATACCTTCTGGTGTGGTTAGAGGGAATCACTCCAATTACTACACGTGCTCTTACTGTTTGAATCTAGTAAGTGGGATACCTATAAGAAATACATTGCAGCGGGAGGATATTTATATCTTTATTCTGCATGAGGATAGAATTTTATTACAGCCTCTTATATAAAGAACCTTATGTGAGTGCAATAGTCCATTACATCCTGAAACGCTCATAACAATATTGCACCATTGGAGCGCTATCTCTGTTTCCTTTTCATATTTATGACAACATCGTTGGAGACAACATCGGAGAGGACAGGATAGAGATTCCATCAGGATCAGAAGAAAGAAAACCAGCATTAAAGCCCGTTGATGAGCATAAAGCCCAAGAGACAACTCTTGTGAGTAGAATCGTATTCATTGTGAGGATTATTCATTGTGAGGATTATTCTCCTGAATTTGAAAAAAAGACTTTATTGACTGTTTAGTTTGATATAGGCGCTTGTGTTTTTGGTTCTCCCACTACTATATTTTGTACCACTTAGTCTCTTTGGGGTACTCAGGAAGGTTGGGATACCCTTCCCTACCAATTACCAGCGACTTCATATATCATAGGAAGCGCATTTACTCTTCCCTTTATTTCAGGAAGAAATAACTATCACAGGAGAGGGAAACCAAGGGATCACAGACATCAGGAAGAAATAACCATCAAGGGAAAGCGAAACAAAGAGACCACAGACGTCAGGAAGATATAAACATCACAGGAGAACGAATCAACAGGATCATAGGCATCTGGAAAAAATAACCATCACAGTAGAGCGAAACCAAGGGATCACATGCGTCAGGAAGATATAACCATCACAGGAGAGCAAAACCAAGGGATTACATGTGTCAGTAAGATATAACCACCACAGGAGAGCGAAACCAAGGGATCACAGGCGTCAGGAAGAAATATCCATCATAGGAGAGTGAATCCAAGGAATCACAGGTGTCAGGACGATATAACCATCACAGGGGAGCGAAACCAAAGGACCACAGGAGTCAGAAAGAAATAACCATCACATTAG
>WWET01007513.1:6382-16982 GCA_011038615.1 Limnodynastes dumerilii | reverse complement strand
TCTTCATATGTCCAGTTCCCCCAGCATGTGTCCAGTCCCTCCAGCATCCCCCATCAGGTATCCAGTAGTCCCCCCAGCAGTTGTCCTTCCAGTATATGACATCATATATCCAGAATCCATGCCTCCGTCCCACTTACCATCGAAGTCCCGCTGCTCTTCTCAGGCGCTGCTCTTTTCCTCTGCGGCGGGACACAGGCTCTGAAAGACGTCGCGTGACCCCAGGTCACGCAACGTCATTCATAAGGGGAGGAGGCCGGGGAGGAAGCCGGTGACGGCAGCGCCACTGCAGAACCGATACCTATGCTAGGTATGATTCGCAGAATCGGTTGCTAATGAACGCCGCTGTTTATAGCGGCGCTCATTAGCAACAGGTTCGCAGAACCATACCTAGTATTAGGTATCGGTTCTGCAGAATCGGACAGAACCGGCTGAATCCCACCTCTGAATTTAAGTCAATGTAATACGGCTTTCGAAAAGAGAAATTAGAAAAAAATAGCAACATTTTCCACTTTCACTTGTTGCAGTTTTGTAATTTTTTAGGCTTTCACTATAAATTTTGGCATGCAGAACCAGGAGACGATTCTCTATGGCCTGGTGAAAATTGCATCTTAATGCATAAATTACTTTTTGAGTTACACCCCCTCAAACACCATGCCTCCCGCCTGACAGAAAGTCAATGGCGGAATGCTGTTTATTATAGTCAACCTTAATATAAGGGCACGACTGTGTCCTTATAATTAGAGTACGGATAAAAAATGGCTTCATATTTATTTTCTGAAGTGAGTAGCTTTAAGTAGCAAGGTTATTGTTCATCATATTTTCTGATGGAATATATGACATCAGTGTTACAGGGAATTCTCATCATTTAAAAAAAACTTGTAAATAATCCCCTGTAACAGTGCTCATTACTACTTTACATCACACAGAGATTAATATTCCCCATTCTCTCTTAATAAATCCAGTGTATATAAACTGCAACATACTGCACACTCTTGGTGCACACTCTTGGTGCACACTCTTGGTGCACACTCTTGGTGCACACTCTTGGTTCACACTCTTGGTGCACACTCTTGGTGCACACTCTTGGTTATTGAATTTGCAATTCATCAGATGAGACAAATGTTCAGTAATGTATATTTAGATTTTTTTTTTCATTTCTGATTTATGGTAAAAAGGTATGTTTTTGTGTATGTGGATATAAATGTTTTGTAACTTGGTACTAAGGGTTAGTACAAGGATTTTTTACATTTACATTAAGTTTACAGGGAAATCTAAGTTTTACTTCATTTTACAAACAAACAATGAACCAGATTCTACCTTTAAAGACCGAATGTACACAATCTACGTAACGAAATGGTATGTAGATAGCGGAAAATAGTTACTACGCATGCATAGTAGCTTGACACGTTAAACTATACTTGGAAAATGTAAAATACATAGGTGAGAATCCAGTCCAATAAGCTCAAACCACATTGTACACCAACATTCTTCTCTGACTTGGTCTTGGAATTCTTTTCCCGACCTCCAGACTGCTTAACCATCAGTTTAATATGTTTTCTCATTAGAGGAGAGAAGTATCAATGTAACATGAAAAAACAATATTTACCTCTTACCTTTATTGTATGATTTCCATTAACCGTATTCACATTTGTCTTATAGAACTTCACAGGTGACACAATATGACTAGGAAATGCTTTAACCTTTTTACTCTTGAAACATATTGCTACAGGAAATGTATATAAAAATGATCTGCCCTAATCTTCTGTTTTCAAAAAAATGTATGAAACCAATGTGACCAAAATTGCCATCATTCATCTTTTGGGATTTCAGAGCCCTCAAATTTTAACATTTTTGCTATTTTTTGTTTTCTTGAGTATATACTTGATGGTAATATGTGGGAACCTTCTGATTATCATTCTGGTGTCCTACAACAAGAACCTTCATACTCCAATGTACTTCTTTATTACACAACTCTCTGTCTCAGACCTAATAATGGGAACAGATATCCTTCCTAACATGTTTCATTCTCTACTGTCCAAAGACAACCGAATTTCATTTATTGGCTGTATTACTCAGTTTTATTTCTTGGATGTTTCAGGGATTTTTGAGTGTCTTCTGTTGACTGTAATGTCGTATGACAGATATTTGGCCATCTGTAAACCATTGCACTATTCTTCAATAATGAATATCCACATTTTTTTAAGGATAGCAATTGTAACTTGGATGTTGAGCATTTCAGTAGCATTAATCCACACCCTGACAATATCCAAATTATACTTCTGTGGACCAAATACCATTGACCACTTCTTCTGTGACCTTGCTCCTCTGCTAGAGCTTTCCTGCTCAGATACAAGCATTGTTCAGTTAGAAGTGACTTCTTTGAGTTCTCTTCTGGTTGTAATCCCATTCCTGATCATCATTTTATCATATGTTTATATTATAGTTACCATTCTACATATTCCATCTATTACTGGGAGGCAAAAAGCTTTCTCTACCTGCAGTTCCCACCTAGCTGTGGTGTCCCTCTTCTATGGAACCCTACTTAGTGTTTACTTGGTTCCTACCAGAAGACAGACATTGAACCTTAGCAAAATTTTATCCTTGCTGTATACTGTGGTCACCCCATCCTTGAATCCAATTATATACAGCCTGAGAAATAAAGATTTAAAGAAATCAGCTGAAATAATGATCTTTGACTTTTATAGCTTCTATTTAAACATAGTATTAAAATTATGATTAATTAACCTGTTAAAGGACATGCAATCAAAATATAATTTTTTTTTTCTTGATAAAAAAAAATATATTTTAAACACTTTTCAAACAAACTTTTATTTTATTTTAGGTTGTTCCATGAACTGGAAGGGAAAAGAGGTTTTTAAAATATATAATTACTGTTGTATGTAGATGTTAGACTATTTACTACATATTAGCACAGAATGACCCTCAAAATGGTTTTGGCCAGGAGTAACTTTCCTCTCTTATCTTTAGTGTTTGACTCAGGCCCATGATGATTGAATTTAAGAGATAGTTAAGAAACACACTGAGAGCTGCCTTGCCAAGTAAAAGTAATATTCAAAGGCAAGGACGGACCAGCCATTTACTAGTAGAGGTATCTGCTAACCTAATGCACGTAGAAAGCTGTTACATAAAAAAGGTTTGTATAAAACATTGGCATTCTTTTATTAACATTGTATAAGAAACAAAAAAAATATTTTTCAATTCATTGTCTAGCCACTGTATATGTATGGCCTAAATTAACTGGTCTATGTTGATCATAACCTATGAAAATGTTGATTTATACAAGTTACCGATTTGAGGACCAGATTCACAACTAAGAAGTTAAGGCTTCTTAGGTGCGTATTAGTCCCTAATGATGGACTGCGCAATCTACGTGGTCTTTAGGCATGTAGATAGACTACGTGTGGTCTTTAACGATTTTGTGCTCTCACTATGAGGAAGTGTGCCAGAGCAGCCACCGTAGGAAATTAGGAAACGTGGGAGGTTGGAGGCATTTAGATTAGAAAGCCAGGGAGGGGTTTGGGACCTCTGTGCATATTTTCCCTTTCTTAAGAGGGGGAAAAAACACATGAGGAGAAAAGTTAGCCAATGGCACTCAAAAGTGCCGTTAGGCACCTAAAAACGAGGTCGGGTTGGGGGAGGGAACCAGGCATATATACCCTCTCCATACTGCTAACCACAGCTGTCTGACATCCCTGCTGATTACCACATCTCACGTCCGTGTCCAGGACTTCTCCCGTGCTGCACCTCTGCACTCAAATGACCTCCCTTCTTCAGTCAGACTCTTCCCTACATTGCAGGTCTGCAAGCACTCACTCAAAATTCACCTCTTCAGGCTAGCCTACCCCTCCTCCACTTAACGTACTCACTGCATCCTACAGCTATCCCTTTTTTTCCTTCCTTCCCCCTCTCCTCTGCTCACAACAGTAGTCCACCTCCTTCCACCTCCTTATGTCTTTTATTCTAGTGCAGTTCCCTCCACCACCACTCCCCCCCTTACTTCATACCATCTTGCCCCCCTCTTCTACCCTTTTACCCCATCCCAACCTGGTGCCTCCCTCTCAACCTTTCACTGTGCTCTGTCCCCTCCTCACTGATCTTCCAAGTTTGACACCTAATATTTTTCCTTGCTTCACTTTATTATAATTTTGTTATGTTTTTATATTTATATTGTATTTTAATAGGTACTATGCTGTCCATCCCTGTCCTGTATGTCTGTATTGTATATTATTATGAACTATGCCATCCATCCCTGTCCTGTATGTCTGTACTGTATATTATTATGTACTGTGCTGTCCATCCCTGTCCTGTATGTCTGTACTGTATATTATTATGTATTATGCCATCCTGTATGTCTGTACTGGTCTGTACTGTATATTATAACACAGTAAGGGCGCCCATGATCCGACAGAATATATCTCCAAAAGCCCATGATTGCTTGGCATAGAATATTATACGGAATGGAACAAAGAGGAGAAACATTAAGTCTACCAGTGCCACATTCATCATATATATGGTTATAGTTGTTCTTTTTTTTGTGGAGCAACTGAAGACCCAAAGTGCTGTGACATTAACAAAAAGTCCAATGGGTAGAATAATGCTGTAAAACACAAGGGCAGCGACCCCATGTTCTTGAACCTGCTGGATAATTGGAATAGGGATTTGACTTTGATTTGAATTCTCCATTATAATGTATTTACTGCAAGACCAACTGCCTGTAATATTAACAAAAAAAAAATACTGTATGAATGTTTATGGCAATTCTAGTTAATAATGAATTATGTTTATTTACAGTCACATGAAAAAGCATATAGTTCTTTTGGTATACTAAACCCAGAGAACCAAATCCAGACTTCTGCAAAAGCGCTGTTTATCGATTTCTAAGACTGGAAAATGCCAAACTTTGCGAAAGCACCTGTGCCAATTTCAATAGCAGGGTGGGATGTAGGTATTGGTTACACACATAGCAGGGTGAGCTATGTTTATCCAGACATCTGCGCCCTTTTCATTTTAAGCAAGGACAGCAATACATTTTTAAGATATGGGTCAGGTAGCGTATTTCAATGTGAGTGCGTGGAGTGACCTCATTTTGACTGCACAGAAGGCTGGACACATCTGGGATCATTCATCTGATCCCCACTGCTGCAGTGCTCAGAGCTGAAAAGCAGCATCATCGGACATCTGGATCCGGTACATTAATCCGTAAAATCTCACTTTCACATAATATCCATAATAATTTGGATTTATTGGCAAATTTTGACATTTCACAATTTTAGCTCATGAGTTGTGTTAACACCCAGTAAACGGATATATATACTTTCTATGTCTGGTAGTTTCCTGGTTGAAAAGTACTATTCCTTATTGTACAATAAATCTCCTACTGCTCAGAAATCCCTCCTTTACATATATTGCACAGAAATAGCCCATTGTACTTATCACACTGTACATAAATACTCCATTGAACACATCACACATAGCACTGAAGTGCACTTCACATAATAATGGAAAATATACAATTTTGTCTTCTACATTTTGCAGTCACCAGTTGCATGGCTATACTACACAACACCATAGTTAACAAAGTCAAAATTCTACCCCGCTATTTCATCCAGCAAATAGGCTGTCATCAGTAGCTTGACTGTCAAGTCAAAAACACCTATGAGTGATTAGTAAACAGAGTAAAGGACGCCTTTGTGGTTTAATGACACTGATCAATTTAGCTTTCGTTGTCATTCTACATCTGGGGCCACGTTTACTAAACTACGGGATAGGAAAAGTGGAGATATTGCCCATAGCAACCAATCAGATTCTAGCTCTCACTTTGCTATTACATACTAGAGCATGTCAGCTAAAATCTGATTGGTTGCTATAGGCAACATCTCCACTTTTCCAAACCTGCAGTAAATTTAATTTAGCCTCTAGAGTCTGATCCATTCTGAGGTGTATGCTCAATATGTTCACCCTGTAAATAAACATGAAGGTGCTCATATAGAAGTAGCAGTTTTTCCAAAGTCAGAGACCCAAAGTCAGATCCCTGTGTCTTCTACCGCTAAAATCTGATTGGTTGCTATAGGCAACATCTCCACTTTTCCAAACCTGCAGCTTAGTAAATTTAGCCTCTAGAGTCTGATCCATTCTGAGGTGTATGCTCAATATGTTCACCCTGTAAATAAACATGAAGGTGCTCATATAGAAGTAGCAGTTTTTCCAAAGTCAGAGACCCAAAGTCAGATCCCTGTTTCCCGTCTTCTAACTTCCGCACACATATAGGGCCTGATTCAGAGGTGAGTATACATCAATTGACATTTCTCTGTGTGATTTTTTACCACGCATGCTCAGAACAGAAAAGTGTGCAATGACGGGTGATTCAGTTCTGAACACAATGCAAGCTGTGGCGGCTTGCTTTCTGAGGGGTGTTTTAAGGGAGGGAAGGGTAGTGGTCAATGTACAGTAAGGGGCTTGTCCAAGTAAGTGCCACCAATCCAGAGACGAACACAGACATAAAAAAAAGGACATTTTACATCAATACATTTGCACCAGCCCCAGCTCCTGTAAGTTCAGGGACTGACCTTCCACTACCAATTCCTTACCTTTATGTTAGAATGTGACGCTTTGAATGTATTCCAATGTGCATGTTGTGCATGCAATCTCTGTCATGCATGGCAGGTCCACCTGGTGGGGAAAGTTAAAAAGGGCTTCAGAAAAAATTTAACCTTTGTTTACCTACCAATCAACAGCTACAATGCAACTGACGTCACTCAGTGTCCTTCAGAAATATCGTATGGCACATCCCATGAATTGAATGGGTGATATCAGCTTCGTTGTGTGAGCCAGCAGCTGCTAGTTGGTATGTAAACATTCCTTTAATGATTTGCTAATGGACTGCAATCTAACTTTCCTACCATGTCGCGAAATGAGCATCTAAGAATGAAAAGCAATATCTGAGCTCCACTGTACATTGATTGATGCTATAACAATGTCAATGCAACAATTTTGTGGTCCAAACATCACCATTCACCATAGACCATTTCTTATTATCCCTTTTTTAAACATTTCTTGTTCAGATGCAAACATTGTATATTTAGAAGTGGCTTTACTAAGCATTTAAGCATGTTATTTTCTCACGCATAATAATCATTGTATCTTACATTAATATTATTGCCATCATTTTAAGGACTCTACTTCAGGCAGAAAGAATGGATGTAGCACCCATCTGATCATAGTGATATCAGGCCTTGTCCAGACTTAATAACGACAGTCAATTTACGCACGCAGTATGCGTAAATTTGGCTGTGGGAACACACTGCGCATATGCCTGTCAGATGTTACTCATCGTAACTCTGATCATACGTATGTTGTACGTAACTCCATATGATAGGGCATGGCATCCCTACACAAGACGAAAATGTGCATTGTGGGAAGAGGTAAGCATTTCAATTTTACAGTATGGGCGGGGTTAGGCGCTTACATCTGCCAAGGCAATATGTACGACCAAATATACGCATGGAAAAGTTAAGACAGGTTCTGAACACATAAAACAGCTAAGTTATGTACATATGAGGGGAGTGCCAGAAATAGGGCATTATTCTTAGTAGTGCCTTGGCAGATGTAAGTGCCTAACTCCGCCCATTCTGTAAAATTGAAATGCCTACCTCTTCCCCAAGTGTTTCTAAGGTATGTACAACAACCTTAAGTCTGGATCATGCTTATCTTTGTAGCTGTTTTAAGTGTTTATCTTCTACCAGCAAAGGACTTTCCTTGAGAATAAGTAAAATTGCAATTATACATGGTGGAAACCCATTTGATGAAGCCCATTATAGATAGTCTTAGAAATAATGACTTCAAGGAAACATTAAAGAAAACAATTCATAAAAACATATTTTACAACAGCCTTGCTTTTTAGAAAAGATATTTTTATTTTCTGTTTTTAGGATTACAGGCTAAATAAGATCAATTTAGAATCTAATAAGTAATGCAAATCTCCTATACACACTGTACAATTAATTACATAAAGATTCTGGGATCTAACTCAGGAGCCCCTGGGTTGTGTACCATTCCACTCTGTGGCCCTGTGTGGATTTTGTTCTAGCTGCTGAGCTGTTACCTTTATCTGGATATATTGCTAATATTTCATCAGCTCTTAACATTCTATTGCTTGTAGTTAGGAGTTTATCTTCCAGTTCCAGGAGTTATCACCTAGTTGTCCCCACCACCAGGGGCTCCATTGAGCACCTGACTCCTAGTAATACCCCTTTCACACCAAAGGACTCATTTACTAAACTCAGTTTGGTCCAAATCGCCCAAACTCCCGGGAGTTTGGCTGTGATTAACAAATCGCTGTACTCACTAAAGCCAAACTCCCGGGACTTGAGCCTTTGGCCAAATCGTCAAGGCAAACATTGATGGACAGAAATTGTCCAGATGTTTGCCATTTAAAAGATAGAACTCATCGGATTCACTAAAGGCGATTTGACTAAATTGTCTTTAGTCCGACATCAATTCACTGTAAAAAAAAATTGCCTGCTGTGTGGGGTGATTTCAGTGAAAGCGCCCGACACTGACCCTGAAAAGTGCATGTCAATATACTTGACATGTGTTTTTCAGTGTACCAAAGGCAGGTACATGAAGAATGCTCGGGATGACTGTCTGAAGCAAGCTCCGGAGGAACATCAGTAAGGGGAGAAGACTTCATCTTACAGAAAAAGAAAATAAATAATTAAAGAAGATTCTACAATCAAGTATTCCCAAGACAGATGACATCTTACCGGTGAGTATGAATTATTTATTTATATTTCTGCACACACCATCGGACACTTTAAAATAATTTTACACTGCAGGGTGGCCACTTGTATATTTATACAATTATGGGGGCACATTAAAGGCAGTTTTACTGATGTATAATGTATTTTATGTGTGTACTGTATATGTAAAATGCTTATGTGTCACTGTATGTGGTTTTTTTTACAGCACGCAGCACAGCATGGCTATATGGCTTACCATGCTGACGCTGATAGAACTACAAGGATCAGCAATGCTAACACTTGTAGTTCTATCAGCGCAGCAAGGCTAAGCCTTACAACCATGCTGTGCTGTTTTTTTTTTTTTTAACACATGTAAGCAATGGCGATTTCGGAACGGGAAAATCGCTGTGCTTTTATATAGAAATGCACAGCGATTTTGCCCTTTATAAAGCGACGCTTATCAACAGTGATTTAAAATTGCCCAAGATAAGCGCCCCTTTGTGAATTCCGTGATTTTGCCACAAAAATTGCGGCAAAATCGCGACGATTTCTGTAGATTTGAAATCAACATGAAAATTAGATTTCTGTAAATGAGGCCCCAAGGCATGGACCTGGAAATAACCCTGGTCAGGTGTCTGTGTGAATGGGTTGTGAGCCCTGGGTCCATGACCCTTGTCACTAATAGGGTTATTCCCAGGCTGGACCTAAATACACTGCAGTGTGAAAGGGTGCTCCTGGGTTATTCAACCAAAATGCCATTAAAAGTATGTATATTGGGGGATAGGATTCTCTCTGTGCCTATGCAGATACCGGTCCAGTGTGAAAGGCAACTCCATAACAACATGTTGCATACGATGCAATACATTGTCCTTGAAAAAGACTCAGTAACAAGTCGATATGCGTTGGTAGCAGTGGTCCATCGGTATTGGCTTAAACAGTGTGGAGAGTACAACGTTCCAACTGGCTAACAGTATGGACCCTTAACATATTTTTATACCACTGACTTGTCATATACTTGGATAGATCTCACTGTGTAAAGGAGTGTGCCAAAGGAATTTTTGTTTGGTCACATCAGAATAAATAAAGTTAGTGAAGTACCAAGACATGAGACAGGAGATGAAGGATTAAGGTTTGGCGAATAGAAGGAAAATGTTAGGGTTATTCTGCAGGAGATGGAGGAATAAGGTTAGGCTAATAAGAGGGGAGGGTTAGGGAAATAATTACCTGTTCCCATAAGAGGAATCACATCTTCATTTCTTGCGAGTTCAATCTGTCTTCTCTGCAGTAATCGAGAAATGACTGCTGTCGCCACTACACTGCTGGGATTCAATATGTTAAAAATGGACAGCTCGTGTATAAATTATATTAAATATTATATAAATTATATTCTTTTTTCCTTGGACGATCTGCCACCCGTCCTCTCCATCTATTTCTATTTTCAATATCTATCACCCTAATTATAGCAATATTTACCAGCTATATTTATAGCTTTCTTCTTTTAAAATTTAAAAACAATATGACACTGTACCAACTATTTGATTATATCTATATTTTATGACTATTTAATATACATATACGTTTACTATGTAGCTGAATATAACAAAATATTTGCTAATCTTAAGATATCCAAGTCCTATCTTATGACATGGAGTAATACCAAGTAGTTTTCAATCTCCCCTGATAGGAATACCCATATTATTCAAATTTGATCTCTCTTACTTTCAAATCTATATATGCAGAAATGAGACGATATGATTTAATATTATTTTATTTTAATTTCATATTATATTATTTTATTTTCATCTCATTTCAATATTTCTTTTTGTTACTAAATTAAATTC